>JAQQSW010000979.1:0-15476 GCA_028646575.1 Pseudocheirus occidentalis
CTTGCTCCACTCTAATTCTGAAGGAATTATTCTCTTCAGAATGCTTCTGAGACTCTTTCTCCATCTGGCAAATTCGACTTTTTAAGGCATTCTTCTCTTCATTGGCTTTCTGGGCCTCCTTTGACATCTGAGTCAATTTACTCTTTAAGGTATTGTTTTCTTCAGTCAGGTTGTTGACTCTCTTTTCATGACTTTCTTGCATCATTCTCATTTCTCTCTCCAATTTTTCCTCCATTTCTCTTATTTGGTTTTCAAAGTCCTTTTTCACTTGATGTATAGCTGGTAGGCATCCTTCTAGTGTTTTAGAAGCATTTGGTGAGGGAGGTTTCACTGAGCTGTCTTCCTCCCGCTCCATGCTTTGGTCTTTTTTGTCCGTAAAAAAGGATTCTAGAGTTTTACTGATGTTCCTAGCTTGCTTCCTTTTTCTCATGTTGGCCAGTCTATTAATTGCTTGGTTTTTTTAGCTCTGTGGAACTCTGCTTCCTAGAGAGGGAAAGCTCTGTCCCAAATCACTGGGGCCCTCACAGCTGCCAGAGCCCTTAGTGGGGTGCTGCAGCCCCACCTCCCTTCCTTGGCTCACTGAAAGCGCACCCCAGGACCACCACTCAAGACCACGATCCAGATCCAGGCCTCTCAATGCAAGAGCCCTTGGCCCTGATGGATCATGTCAGCCCCCCTGCTATCTGCAGGCCAAGGGCTCTGAAGCAGCCCAATGGGGGCCGCTGTGGCTCTCAGCTGTTCCTGCTGCCACAGCCACCTCCTGCTGCTTCCTTTCTCTGGGAGCAGTTTGGCCGGATCCACTCTTCTCCTCCTGAGTTAGCAAAATCCACTGACCTTTCTCTTCACCTTTTTTTCTTCTGGCCTGATAGATGTGGTAATTGTCCCTCCAGTACAGCTGATCTGCTCTCATATAGCCGTGGTTCCCTGCCCGATGCCCCAGGGCTTAACCCGGCCGGGTTTCCGCCACGGGTCCCAGACTGCTGGGAAGAGCCCCGCCTGCTGCGCTGCCTGTAGCAACAGATGTGCTTTCTGTCTTTTGGAGAGTTTTGGAGCTTGAAAATCTGTTTAGCGTCCCATTTTATGAGTTTTTTAGCGTGCTTGTGTGGGAGCTGTGGTGCTTTGCTGCTTCTATGCCACCATCTTGGCTCCCGAAGCATGATTTTCTGTTTGCAGATGATTGTGCACTCAATGCAGCCTATGAAGCTGAGATGTAGAAAAGTATGGATCAATTTTCTGCTGCTTGTGATAATTTTGGCCTCATAATTAACACCTAGAAAACACAGGTTCTCCATCAGCCACCAGCACACCATTCATATGTGGAACCATTAGTTACAGCAAATAGAGAAGTTTTGAATTCTGTGGATAAGGTGACTTACTTCAGTTATGTACTCTCTAGGCATGTACACGTTGATAATGAGGTTGATGCACACATTGCCAGAGTTAGCTCAGTGTTTGGGAAAGTATGGCAGAGAAGAGGTATTTGACTACCAAATTGAAGGTCTATAGAGTCCTTATGCTAACCTGCTTGTTTGTATGCCTGTGAAATCTGGGCAGTCTACCAGTGCCATGCCAGAAACTTGAATCACTTCCAGCTGAATTGTCTTAGGAAGATTCTGAACATCACTTGGCAGGATAAGATACCAGATACTGAAGTCTTTTCTCAAACTAAATAGACAAGTGTTCAAACTCTACTTCAGAGAGTGCAATTCCAACAGACTGACCACGCTGTTCAAATGCAAAGTGTACGCTTGTCAAAAAGACAATCTTAAGAAGAACTCACACAGGGCAAGCATTCACATGGTGGTCAGAAGAAGCAATACAAGTATACTGTCAAGATCACTTTTAAGAACTTTGGAATAGATTGTGTGACATGGGAGACACTGGCACAGGACAGCTCAGCACGCCCACATCAGAGAAGGTGCCATGTTCTATGAACAAAGCAGAATTGAAATAGTTCAAAGGAAATGCAGGATATACATATTTAGAGAATCCACCCCAAATATTCACACAGACTATTTGTGCCTGACCTGTGGTAGAGCATTCTCAGCTCATATTGGTCTGATCAGCCACAGCTGGACACACTGAAACTTGACTCTAGCATAGTGATATCATTTTAGTCCTCTTCCAGAATGAAGGACAACAACTAACTAATCAGGAAAAATGGAAAATATTAGAACTGAAATTGAGATGAAATTAAAGAAAACCTAGTAGAAAAAAGGGAAATAAGCCAGGAGATATTGAAGAAATTTGGAGATATTATTTTGATGCACTTGCAAGCCATTTTAGGCATGCCCCCTATAGAAGTCTTTTATCCAATATAAGGAATGCCTCAGTATATAATATATAACATGAATAATACAGGTATGTATGGAGTGGTTGTCTTGCAAAACAAAGAAGATAACCTTCCTCACTGGGTATTATCTGCTATGAAGTGTCTAGCAAATTGGCCAAGAAATAATGATGCAAACCAACAAACTTATGTTGAATTTGAACAAGGTGTATTCCTAAACATTGTTGACTGTTTTCTAGATCTCTCAAAACCGTTACTTGAGACTGAATATTATGAGTTAGTGGTTAATATATTGGGTTTACAGCAGCCTCATTTAGAAACAGTTGCCATTGACACCTTACAGATATATTGCTTGTTACTTCCTCTGCCAAACCAGAGAAAGCTCCAGCTTCTACTGAGAATGATTTCTCAGATGAGACAGAATGTTGATGTGCCAAAACCTCGTGCTACAATGTGAATGAGATCACTAATGATAGACATTTTCCCTATGCTGTGCTGTGCTGACAAAGTTATCTTAATCAGCTGCTTGCTGTACAATTAGTTTCCTTTCTGATCACTCATCATCAAGACATTTTTCAAGTGTGGTCCCACTTACAGGTTGCTATGAAGAAGCACCTCGTCTACCTGAGGAAGTGCCCCCTTACTATCCTGCAGGTAAACTGATTTCTACTTTGCCAATTTATTCCTATTGTAAGCAGATAAACACCCAGACATTTGATGAACAGAAAGTTTCTGCCTATCAGGTTGCAATTTCAGAACTTTTGAAGAATATCATCAAAGACAAAAACTTACCTCTAAAAGAAAAAAAAAGAAAAAAAAAGTTAAAGCAATTTCAGAAGGATTATCCTGCTATGTATCAGATGAGATTTCCAACTACAGAAAGTGAAGCTGCTTTGTTTGGTGACAAACCAACAATCAGTCACCCAATGCTAATCTTAACAAAGCCTAAGTTCTGTAGCTTTGGGTACTAACTGATTATCAAACGATATTACATTAAGCCATATACTGAAGGATATAAAATTAAGGGTCTCTGCTTTTCCTGTTCTTTCCCCAAAATTAGTGTGCTACAGACATAGAAATGTTCCAAAGTAGCTAGTGATACAAGTGCTCAGTGTTTTCTCTGGAAGATCACAATGAACCCAGAATCTCTCAAAGGAGACCAAATGAAAAATAAAAGCATGATTAGTAATCAAAAGTATTCTGAGAATCTTATGTAACAAACTGGAAAAGCCATGACCACAAGTGCCAGAAGGTGATATACTTGATTTTCTTCTTCTTCTTCTTCTTTTTTTCTCTTCCTCCTCCTGCTCCTCTTCCCCCTCCTCCTTTGCTTCCTCTTTATCTAATCCGTACCACTGTTAACACTTAAAAAAAACCTGGTGTCAAATATCTTTGATAATTACTGCTTCTTAATGTAATTTGAGGTCTGGAAAGACTTTAACCCTTTATTCCTACTTTTTTTAAAATTTAATTTGAGTTTCTAAACTGTTCCTTCCAGTAAATTATGTTTTTGGTTTATCTGGTTCTATAGAGTATTTGCTTCAATCTATTATATTTTGTATATTGATTATTTGGTGTAGTATGACTTCTCTAAACATATATATGTATACACACACATACAAGTACATTCTGAGTACTTTTATGAATTTATTTTGTATCTTGGTATTTTACTGAAGCTATTGGTCACTTCCATTGTCAATTGTCTGATGTTCTCTATGAATACTAGCATGTGATATTGTTGTATGAAGAATGACAGAGAGTAAGACCATTAATCTTTTTAGGTGGAGTTTAATAGCTGGTGACTGCAAGTGGTGAGCACCACCCAAATCAAGCAGCACCAAGATGCATTTCCTCAGGATTTATATAGACAAAAGTCACAACATAACTATTACCAGGGGGGAACCACAACTTAGTCATTTGCTACACAGGCAGGGAAAATACAGAAGCCAAAAGGTAGCAACCAGTTCATTGTCTAACAACCCATTATCCAGCAATCAGTTTGTTGCCCTATGGGAAAGTTTCCAAGTCTATTCCAAGAGGTAACCAAAAAGGCGGGGGTGGGGGGACTATGTCTCCTAGGCAGGTCTCCTATGATGGGGAAAGATGAGGGATGTTCACAAAATGGAGGTTACAACAATATGTATATAGGGATAATTTTTTCTCTTTTCTAAGGTGTATTTAGTTATATTGTTTTACTGCTTCAGATAGAATTTCTACAATGTCAAATCAAAGGGGAATGGGAGCATTGTTGCTTTACCTCAGTTGATACTGGGAAATCTTCTAGTGTTTCTTCATTGTAAATAATGATAACTCTTGGTTTTAAACATATGATTTTGAACATATTAATAAAGGGTGTTTTTATGACATATTGGATCTAATCACCACATCCTTTTCTTAATGTTCATTTAATATTCCTTTAATGCTCTTACATTTCTTTAGATTATACATTCTACTCTTTCTCTACTACATTTTTTAAAGCTGGGGGCTAGGGACAGAAGCATTTTTCATTATTTAATCCTGCAGGACTTCTCTCATATTTCATGATCTTCAAAAAGTCACTGAAAAGATCAATGATAGTGACTAAGCAACCACATTCACTATATTTTTTTTTCAGTTCTCTCTGATATAGTTAACAGACCTGGTGACTTGATCTCCTAGAGCTGCTAGACACTCTTCCTATTTTTCTAATTAGTTTTTACCGTATCTCTCTATTTACCATTTTGTTCTGTTCTTTCTAGTCTAAAGGTTTTCTCTTTGGCAGAGGAAACAGAAGCAAAATACGAGTTGAATAGTTCTGCCTTCTCCCTACCCTCTCTTAGCATATTCAGACAGTAGTCCTTCCCTTTCTTACATGCTTATTACCTTCCCTAATATAACAAAGCAAATACCTTTCTTGTTTTTAATATATCTTGCTTTCCTTAAATGTCTCTGGGCTTTAATACTTGTGACTTAAAAAAATTCAAGACTATATCATGTTTTTGTATTTATACTCAATTACTTGTCTCTGCTTCTTCTCTCATATAGGTCATTTCTTTTGAAAGTCTTAACTTGGTAATGAGTTCACTATGTATTCACATAGGTCTGTTTAGATAATTTTCTTCCATATCAGAATTTTTGCCATTAGAACTATTCTTGAGACATTCCCATTCCTCCAGGATTGACTATTATATATAACTCTACAATTTTTGACAACTAACAACAATCAGGTCATTCTGTCTCATTCCTCATTACTTCAGTTCCTCTCCTCAACAACAACGTGGTGACATCAATATGTCACCATGGCCAATATGTCAATGACTTTGGTCAACCAACCATATATTTCATTAACTTCCTCTTGAAAAACCTATAAAATGATTGCTTTATGTTGTAGTCATTAGAAGTTCGTAGTTTAGAACACCTCATCTGGTGCTTACTGCTACACTGCAATGTTTCTGTTTCTTTCAAAATATCTCCCTATCACCTTCTTAGCTGCAGTTCAAAAACTTCTACTTTGTCCAAATTCTTGACTCTTCCACAATTGCTCTTTTTCAATAGATGTCTTCTACTTAGTTATTTGCTCTCTTCTGCTTGGAAAATCCTTTCTCTGTCTTTACCTATATATTACAAATGAACCTTTAATTTGTTGTCAAAGGCTAAGAAGTAGCCCTTCTTCTTGCCAATGATTTTTCCAATTGGCTTCTTTTCTTCATTATTCTGTATTTTGATTGTGACTATTTAACTCTCTTGATTAATTCCTGGCAAAAAAAAGTATTTGATGAAGAACAGTCAAGGTCCATGTCTAAAGGCTACAACCTTAATTCTGATTCAAGTCATTTTTACCAATGTATGCCACAACAAAGACTGGTGAAAAAAGTATGCATTAATTTACTACTACTAGAATAACTAGAACAATTATCCTATTTGTAGGATAATCAATGACATTTCTTTCACACAACATTATTATTTTAATATGTTATGTGTACCACCAACACAAGACTACATGATAATTAAATCTGATAAGGATTATAGACACATAACATTAGAGCTAGAACTCTTGTAGACCAACCTTCTTTTCTTCAAATAAGGAAACAAAGGCCCAGAAAAGTGAAATGACTTGTCATATAGCTATAGAGGGATAAAGCCATAGCTAAAAACCAGGCTTCCTCTATCAAGTTAAAAGTTAAAATCAAAGTATATTTGAATACTATCTTAATATTCAATGTGTTGGCCTATATTCATTATTTTTGATGATGTAAGGATCTTCTAGTATAAGTTTGCTCAGTTCTTTCCTATATTAACTTGCTGAAAATTTTCCTAGAAATATGAGGATAATTTTAGTTGCATGAAACTCGTTGTAGAGTTAGTTATGAGTTTATATATTTTCAACCTATTATTTCTTAATTTACATCTTTCTCTTTTTACTCCAGTTCTATATCCTATATTAGTTATTTTCTTAATAGGAAAGTAAATTACAATGATATACAATTTTGGCAAAGCAGGGTATATTTTAGTAGAAGATTTCTTTGTCTTAATCAGAATTTTTTTGTCTTTTGTCTTTTGCCTTTGTCTTAAATTATTTTTACATACAATAAGCAAACCAATCAAGCATCCACCAAGTTAGGGAAGCCATGTATTTCTAAGTGCTGGGAAAGTTTAAATAACAATGTAATTTGAAATTCAGTCTTAAAATCTTCTAACTTCAATGGGATAATCTCAGTTTGCAAACCACTTTTCTCACAATAACCCTTTGACTTATGGTATATAAATACTATTTTTCAATTTTACAGATGAGGAACTGAACAGAGGGAGGTAAGTTGGCTTGTTTAATATACCAATTTAGTAATATAGTAAAGGGAGGTTGGGCTTCTAACCAAGTATAAAGCTAAATGTCATTACATCAGCTGCTGTGATTCATTACATAAACTCCTCCATGAAAATTAAACATCACTGAGCTCATTAGATTCACTAAGGAGAGAAATTTGTCTTTAAAATTTCAAAGGTAATGCAAATGTTAAATACTTAATAATTTGAAATGGTAGAAAGAACCTCAAAAATTGTCTAATGCAATCCCTTTATTTTATACATGAAGAAATGGTGGCCCAGGGAGATTCAGTGAACTTTTGATGGTCACAAAGATAGTATTCAGCAGAACTAGTGAAAGCACTCTGGTCTCTTGATTCTCAGTTCTGTGCTTTTTCTACTTCTTATTTATCTAGTAATTCCCAATTAACAAGTGTGATTTATTTTCTAAAAATTTAATCCTTATAGAATCATCAGAATAGCATTCCTACATTAATATCATTTGAGAAAAAAAGAGGTTAAAGCCAAACAATTTGTTCTAGGATCAATCCTAGAACTACTCAGTTCCCAGTCTAATCTGTATTTACCTTAGAAACAAGTGTTCCTGCCTAGCCCTTTGATATTTTCCTATCCAGGGAGTCCTGTTGTGCTCACCACTTTTACACAGAATATTTATATGAGCATATGTTTATAAAAGGACTTTTCAAATACATATAATAGTGAGAAGTACTCATTTTAACTTAAAATGTAAAGCTTACTTGGGAAGTTGCTCAACTAAATTGCTGTTGAAATAATAATTATATGTTTGGAGAATTTTTTAAGTGTTCTGCTCATAACAGTTCTCTGAGATGGATATTATAAATATTATCATACCTGTTTACCAGATAAGATAGTTAAGACTTCCATGGTCACAGAGGTATTAAGTATCAATATCCTTTTACTGTAGTAAAAGACTTGTAGTAATCGGACTTGTAAGTCTGATGCTTTATTATACCATATGTAAAAGTAAGTTAACTTTAATGAAATGTCACTTTCTCCCTATAATTATCTCATGACTTAACTAGTTTATCTGGCTTATTTTGTTATTAATATCAAGAAAGAATAACAAATATGAAGGTCTATCACATTGAGAGGTGCCATAAATTTGGTGAAGTGACCAAAAAATGTCCCCAGGAAACCAAATTCAAAGAGCACACATTGTAGTAATTCAGGATCCAATTTTTCTCTTCCTCTTCTTTTTTGTTTGGGCTATTCCATTGACTCTTGGTCCACTCCTGGTGACCCCCATCTGCTTTTCCTGGTTAAAAATAATTACCTAATTACATCTTTGACCTTAAATTTTTCAGAATACTGGAGAGAGTTTTTCTGTCAGTTTACACAGTGAAATGATTCTCTGTCATATCTAATATTCTCATCCAAGGCATAACGTCCTAAGAATCCAAATAATCATTGGATTGTTTCTATTTTGTAATATTTGCTTTCAAAGAGTAGAGTTGGAGAGAAAAGAGAAAATAAGTGAGTATTTAAGAGGGCCTTAAAATCTAGGTTATGCCATTTAAGAGAGAGAGAGCGAGAGTGAGAGAGAGAGAGAGAGAGAGAGAGAGAGAGAGAGAGAGAGAGAGAAAGAGAGAGAGATAGAGAAAGAGAAAGAGAGAAAGAGAGAGAGAGAGAAAGAGAGAGAGAGAGAGAGAGAGAGAGAGAGAGAGAGAGAGAGAGAGAGAGAGAGAGAAGAAAACTGTAAGAGTGTAAACCTCAGGTAGTATAAACAAATAATGATTTCAATGTTTAGTTAGCATGCCATTGCTGCAAAGGAACAAGTTTTATTTATTATTGCAGTTGGCAAGACATGATGGAATTGATACTCTCCAGACATTTTGAATGTTGAAAAAAATGTTATTAGTGATATGGCTTATGTGAATTCACAAAAAAAAAATTTCACTTGTATATATTCTAAACATTTTGCTGCTGTGAAAATGTCAAATCAATATAATCACACTTGCATTTAGAAAAACATTTCAACATGCAAGTAAGCAGGTTCCTTCTAACAGATGTTTAATGGGCCTGGAGGAAACATTGTCATTATGAAAGCAAATACCCGCTTTAAATGAGGAATTTCTGTTTGTGTGTGTCATGGCAATTCTTTTCCTGTTTTTTTTTGGCAGGAGGGTTGTCTGGTCCTGTGATTTTTATCTGTCTGGGGAACTCCTTGCATGGAAACTCCATCCATATGCAAATTATAATCTATATTCTTTGAGATTTGCTTGGGGCATTGAGGATAAATGACTTATCCAAGGATAGATTGCCAGTGTGGGCCAAATACTGGACTTGAACCCACATCTTCCTGACTCAAAGCTTAGGTCTCTCTCTCTCTACTACATCAATGCTAGAGTAGTTAAAATGCCAACTTGTGAGTAAAAACTATAGATACTTACAAGTCACACTTCAGTATAATACTTCAAATGGGTTATGATTTCATGTACTATCTTCTGGTTGATATTCTCAACCGGTGCACTCATAGCATCATAGGATTTAAAGTTAAAAGTGATCACAGAGGTCTTTTAGTCTAATTCATACCTGCTCAGGAAACCTCTTTCCAACAGGACTTTATAAATAAAGCTCTTCTGCTATATAAAGACTAGTTAAGTAGAAGCAGCAAAGTTCCACAGCTCCCACACAGCCACTTTAAATACCCAGAAAATACGACTCTAAACAAATTTTAGGGCTCCAAACCCCACAAAAATACAGAAAACACATCTCTCGCTGAAGGCAGTTTGGCAGGAGAAGCTCATCGTGAGAGGCTGGGAGCCAAGACCAGCCAAGCCTGAAACTGCGGCCTGACCCCAGGGTGGTAGGGAAAAGCCACAGCCCGAGTCTATAGGAGAGTGGATTGGCAGCACCTGGGGCAATCTCCACACCTATGAAGCCAGGAAAAAATAAGGCTCAGAAAAAGGTCAGTGGAATTCTGTTGCTAAAGGCTAAAAAGTGAATCCGAACGAATTTAAGAGAGACAGAACCCATTGTGAGACTGAACAGGGCAGATTCCCAGCCCAGGAAAGTGTCTATTAAGGTTGGGGTAATGAGAACACTGAGCACAAGGGAGCCTCACCAATGTGGAGCTGAGAGCAGAGTACATCAGACAGAGAAGAAGCCCCAGCCAGCCAGCAGACTCACCCAGCCTGGCTGTCTCACAACAGGATAGAGGATTATCAAACTGGGCAGCTGGGCAGGAGGGGCTCATCCGGCAGGCTGGGAGCCAAGGCCAGCCCAGCCTGAAACCAAAACCTTGGCCAGGCTCAAGGGCAGTTGGGAGGAGCCAAGCCACAGCTTGAGTCTACCAGAGAGCAGATCTGCAGCACCTGGAGCAATCTCCACATCTATAAAGCCAGGAAAAATAAGGCTTAGAGAAAGGTCAATGAAATTCAAGCTTTCAAGCTAAATTTGGGGGAGGTAAAGCAGTTCAGCAAATCTGCCCCCAGGGCAAGGAAGCAGCATGGAAGTGGCAGGATCTGCTGAAACCAGCAACTGCCTCCACTGGGCTGCTTCAGAGCTCCTGGCCTGCCAATTGCAGGGGGGCTGAGACAATTGATCAAGGCCAAGGGCTCTTCTGTTGAGCAGCCTGGATCCAGATTGTGGTCTTGGGTGGTGGTTCTGGGGTGTGCTTTCAACAAGCCAAAGTTGGTGGGGGCTGCAAGTCCCCCCTAAAAGCGCTGGCAGCTACAAAAACACCACCGATTTGGGACAGAGCTTTCCCCCCTGGAAGCAGAGTTCCACAGAGCTGAACAAAAAAAAATTAAGCAATTAATTGACTGGCCACCATGAGGAAAAGGAAGCAAAATAAGAACAGCAATAAAACTCTGGAATCCTTTTTTTGCGAATAAAAAGGATCAAAGCATGGAAAGGGAGAAAGATAACACAGTCAGAACTCCCACACCAAATGCTTCCAAGAAACATTAAGATTTCCTACAAGCTATAGATCAACTGAAAAAGGACTTGGAAAACCAAATAAGAGAATGGAGGAAAAATTGGGAAGAGAAATGAGAATGATGCGAGAAAATCATAAAAGGAGAGTTAACAATCTGACTGAAAAAAACAACACGTTAAAAAATAGATTAACCCGAATGTCAAAAGAGGCCCAGAAAGCCAATAAGGAGAAGAATGCCTTAAACAGTCGAATTTGCCAGATGGAAAAAGAATCTCAAAAGCATTCTGAAGAGAATAATTCCTTCAGAATTAGAGTGGAGCAAGTGGAAGCTAATGACTTTATGAGAAACCAAGATACTATTAAACAATTACAAACAAATGAAAAAATAGAAAGCAATGTGAAATATCTATCTCCTTGAAAAAACCACTGACTTGGAAAATAGATCTGGAAGAGACAATTTGACAATTATTGGTCTACCTGAAAGCCATGGTCAAAAAAACAACTTGGAAAGCTTCCTTCGAGAAATTCTCAAGGAAAATTGCCCTGATGCTTTAGATTCAGAGGGCAAAATAGAACTTGAAAGAATTCACTGATCACGTCTTCAAAAAGGTCCCCCCCAAAAATTCCTAGAGATGTTATTGCCAGGTTCCAGAATCCGCAGTTAAAGGAGAAAATATTACAGGTAACCAGGAGAAAACAATTTGAATACTGTGGAAATACAATTAGGATAACCCAGGATCTGGCAGCTTCTACACTGAGGGACTGAAGGGCCTGTAATATGATATTTTGAAGATCAAGGTAGCTGGGATTATAACCAATAATCACCTACACAGCAAAATTGAGTATAATGTTCCAGGGGAAAATATGGTCATTCAATGAGGTGGAGGACTTTCAAGCACTCTTGCTGAAAAAACCAGAACTGAACAGAAAATTTGACAATCAAACAGAAGCAGGAGAAGGTAAATATGGGAAAGAAATCATAAGGAACTTATCAAAGGGGTGGCTAGGTGGCATAGTGAAAAGAGCACCAGGCCTGGAGTCAGGCAGACCTGAGTTCAAATCCAGCCTCAGACACTTGACACAAAAAAACTAGCTGTGTGACCTTGGGCAAGTCACTTAACCCCCAACTGCCCTCCAAAAAAGAAAGAAAAAAGAAAAAAAAGGAACTTATCAAAGTTGAACTATTTATATGCCAATATGGAAAATGATAATAGTAACTTATGAAACTTTTCTTAGTATGAGGATAGGGGAAGGGAATACAAATATGTGTATATATATATATATAGATATAGATATATATATATATATACATATATAGATATATATGTATATATATACACACACACATATGTATGTATGTATATATGTATACTTACACATATGTATATATGGGAGGCTACATATGCATATAAATACATATCTGAGCATGTGTGTGTATGTGTACATAGAGGGTATAGGAACAATTGAATAATAAGGGATGATACTTTAAAAGGTGAAATTCTGAGGTGGGAGTGGACTAGAATGAGAGGAGACAGGGAGAGACAAAATGGGGTTAATCATCCCATGTGGAAGAGGCAAGGGATAACTGTTACAACTTTACTTTCATTTACTCTCATTGATTTTGGCTTAGGGAAGGAATGACACAAACTCTAAACTGGGCATCATGCTACACAGGAAAGTAAGGGGCATGGGAATGAGAAGTGTGATAATGGAGGGGAGGGCAGGGTCTGGGGTAGGGTTGCTGGAAGCACACCCTTCAGTAAAGGGACAGGGACAGGGTAGAGAACAGAACAAGGGGCGGCGGGATAGGAAAGAGGAACATATGATCAGATTGTAACATTATGTCCACTGTGAAGATGTCCTGTGTAATTACACATGCACAGCCTGTATTGAATTGCTTGTCCTTCCAGGGTGGGTGGATGACAAGGGAGGAACCAAAAGAATCTAGAATTTTAAGCTCTGTAATACATGCAACTAGGAATTAAGGTATACAAGGATTGCAGTAGGGAGACCCTCCCTGCCCTAACAGAAAGTTAGAGGGGTATTGGAGGAGGGCACAAAAGAGACCAGATCAGGGGAGGGGCCTTACAGTGGGATCTCTGCTTTGGGGTTGGGGATAGGTGAAAGATGGGAAAAATTTGTAACTCAAAAAATTTCATGGAAATGAATGATGTAAACAAGAAACAAATTAGAAAATTTTAAAAAACATAAAGACAAGTTAAAAGGAACACACAACTTCTGGAGAGAGTCCATTCCACTTTATATAGTTTTAACTGTCCAGATGATGTTCATTCTATTAAGAGGAAATCTTTCTTTTGCTTTCACTAATTTTTTTCCCATTTCTCCTAGTTCTACCTCCTAGGATCAAGCAAAGTAAGTTAATTAATTAATACTCAATTCAACAAATACTTCTTAAATATCCATTTACTTCAAGGAGCTGTGCAGGATGCTTGGAATAAAGAGAGAAATTAACTCTCCCTGCCCTGAAGCAGATTAAATTATATTGGGGGAAGCAGCATGTATAGAGAGAAATAAACAGAAGATGTATACAAAGTAGCTTTTGGTGATGATGATTTAAAAAAAAAAGAAGAAAACAAACTTTTAAAATGAGACTAGTTCAGTTTCTGTCCTTTAAGAAAATTCAATTCAGTCATGGGAACTGGAGAAAACTTTATTGCATCCTTTTTGGGGTTTGGGGGGGTTTGTTTTGTCTTTTTAAAAAATTATGAACTTAAGAAAAAAATAACTGTTTCCATAACAAAGTAGAATAGGAAAAAGAAGATAGCACATGAAATGCAGATCTATTGTGTACAACTTGCTTTTCCTTTTAAATATATGATATCATGCAACTTTTTTTGCATTGTTTGAACCTCGTCCTACGTGACTTAGAAGCTTGACCACCTCTACTTGCTGCTTAAAGATCCTTATCTAAGGACCTAGCTTATGATGAATAGAATAGAAACCTAAAGACTGATGAAAGGTGTTTTCTCACAATAATACATCTCAAGCAACCCATATGTGTTATTTGAAAACTGGCCCCATACTGGTCAATTGGTTACTGCTTCCTTTTTCCTTTGACTGAATACAGACAGTTGTGGAAGGACAGTACAGCACCTCTTTTTCTGATTTCAGGGAATTGCACCTGTTTGCTCTCTCCCTACCAAATTGGACAACCCCTAATTTTCCTCTAATTGGAAATCAGATTACCTAATCGTATTCTGGTATATCTCCTGTTAATTATATTCTTTTATTTTTTTAATGCAATAAAGTTTATTTGTTTTCTTGTTTACATCATTCATTTTCACGACATTTTTGAGTTACAAATTTTCTCCCTGTCTTTCCCCTACCCCACCCCCAAGACAGCGATCACACCGTGGAGCACCTCCCCTTGTCTGCTCTCTAACTTTCTGGTGGGGCAGGGAGGGTCTCCCTATCCCAGCCCCTGTATATCTTGATTCCTAGTTATAGGTATTGCAGAACTTTAAATTCTAGATTCTTTTGGTTCCTCCCTTGTCACCCAACCTCTCTGGAAGAACAACCAATTCAATACAGGATCTGTAGGTGTGATTATACAGGACATCTTCATAGTGGACATATGGTGACAGTCATCATATGTCCCTCCTTCCTATCCCTCCACCCCTTGTTCTGTTCTCTACCCTGTCCCTATCCCCTTATTGAAGTGTGAGCATCCAGGATCACTCCCCCAGACCCTGCCCTCCCCTCTATCATCCTCCCTCTCATCCCCATACCCCCTACTCTCTTGTGTGGCATGATGCCCAGTTCAGAGTTTATGCCATTTCTTCCCTAAGCCAGATTCGATGAGAGTAAATGAAAGTAAAGTTGTAACAGTTATCCCTTGCCTCTTCCACATGGGATGGTTAGCCCCAATTTGTCTCTCCCTGTCTCCTCTCATCCTAGTCCTCTCCCACCTCAGAATTTGCCTTTTAAAATATCATCCCTTCTTATTCAATTAATCCTCTGCCCTCTATCAACCCATATATACACGTGCTCAGATATGTATTCATATATATATAGAGTACTATATAGATATATGTGTGTATACATATATATCCATTGGAATTCCCTTCACCTATCCTCATACTAAGACAAGTTTCATAAGTTACAATGATCATTTTTCCATATTGGCATGTAAATAATTCAAATTTGATAAGTTCTTTATGATTTCTTTCCCATGTTTACCTTCTCACGCTTCCTGTGTTTGATTGTCAAGTTTTCTGTTCAGTTCTGGTTTTTTCAGCAAGAATGCTTGAAAGTCCTCCACCTCATTGAATGACCATATTTTCCCCTGGAATAATATGCTCAATTTTGCTGGGTAGTTGATTCTTGGTTTTAATCCCAGCTCCCTTAATCTTCAAAATATCATATTCCAGGCCCTTCCATCCCTCAGTGTAGAAGCTGCCAGATCTTGGGTTATCCTGATAGTGCTTCCGCAGTATTCAAATGGTTTTCTCTTGGAAGCCTGTA
>JAQQSW010000980.1:0-10717 GCA_028646575.1 Pseudocheirus occidentalis
AACAGGAAGGCAAAAGGGAAAGGGTCAATCTTACTCTCATTGAATTTGGCTTAGAGAAGAAATGACATAAACTCTAAACTGGGTATCTTGCCACACAGGAGAGTAGGGGGGATGGGGATGAGAGGTGGGATGATAGAGGGGAGGGGAGGGTGGAAGGGAGGGAGGGCTGCTGGAAGCACACACTTCTGTAAAGGGAGAGGGACAGGGTAGAGAATAGAACAAGGGTGGGGGTGGGATAGGAAGGAAGGACATATAATCAGTCTCTCACAATATGTCCATTGTGGAGATGTTCTGCATAACTATACATGTACAGTTTGTATTGAATTGCTTGTCTTTCCAGTGGGGATGGGTGATGAGGGAGGAAGGGAAAGAATCTGGAATTTAAAGTTCTATAACAAAATGTCAAAAAAAGTAAATATATATGTATGTGTATATATATATTTGTATACACACATGTAATTATTATTAACTACATACAACTGGGAATTAAGATATATAGGCATTGGGGTAGGGAGATCCATCTTGCCCCACTGTAAAGTCAGAGGGGTGAAAGTGGAGGACACAGGAGAGTGCAGATTGGGCGAGGGGTTATATAGTGAGATAAGGCTGTTTTGGGGTGGTGGGTGGGGGAAATGTGGGGAGAAAATTTGTAACTCAAAATCTTATGTAAATGAATGATGTAAACAAGAAAATAAATGAATTATTAAAAAATAAAAACAAATGTTTAAAAATTGTTTCTTACATGCAACTTGGAAATAAGGTATACAAGCACTGGGGTATAGAAATCCATCTTGCCCTACTAGAAATTTGGGGGAGAATGGGAAGGAATAGAAGAGAGAACAGATTGGGGGAAGGGGTATTCAGTAGGCTTGCTATCTTGGGGTGAGTGGTAGGGGAAAATGGAGAGAAAAATTGCAACTTAAAGTCTTATGCAAGTGAATGTTGAAAACTACAAATAAATGAATTGAAAAAAAAGAAAGAAAAATGTTCTCTGCTGCCTTTCCTCTATAACACCAGGAAAGCACTGCTCTAGGTCTCAATGTTTGGTAAGATGCAAAACATATTCCCATTCTGTATGCCATCTAGTTTTTCAGAACTCAGGTTGTTGAAAATGACCTTGAGGTCCAAGAACCATTGAATTCCTCTAACTACAAATAGCATGAGCTTGTTGTTTTGCTCACTTTCATAGAAAGAACCAGTTTCTTTCAGAGAGAGTGAGATCCCACTAAGTACTGCAGAAACTCCCACCTATAATTTCTAATATTTATTTGTTCATTTATTTATTTTTGCTTTTTGGAGGAGAGAAGCCAGGGCAATTGAGGTTAAGTGACTTGCCCAAGGTCACATGGCTAGAAAGTGTTAAGTGTCTGAGGGTGGATTTGAACTCAGGTCTTCCTGCCTCCAGGACCTGCACTATTCACTGCGCCACCTAGCTATCTCAATGATTTCTTAAAGAATAAAAAAAAAATCACACTGGGGTTAGATATCCAAACCTTTACCCTAACCAGATCACTCAAGATTCAATTGAGTGATTCAATTGAAATTCAATTCAATATTCATCACAGGCCCATAAGGGCATATCTTTCCCATTGACAAGAGAGGAAACTCTGCCAGAACAGTTCCACATGAATTTCTATGATGAGTCTGGGCACACAGTTCATCCCTACTATAATCTGTGTCTAGACTACTATCGTGCTAGGTTATTAAACATTTACTAGCACAATAGTGCACTGTACATTCTAAAGTTTAACATGCATTATTAAGATTTTCCTTGTCACTTTCTTAAGTCTAGATAGTCAGAAAATGGTAAATTAAGCCTTGAGTAGTAGCAGCTGCTGATTTCAGAGGTGTAAACATTCACCCTGAAAATTTAACAGCTGATTCTTGTGAGCTTGTTCCAGTCCACCCCGGCTCAAACTCAGGAAAATGACAAAATAACTCAAGAACCATAAAAAGAGCCGACAAGACATATTACTGATGTCCCAAATGTCATCTTATAGAGGCCTGGCAACCAACAGCATGGAAAGACATAGAGACCAATGGGGAAAACACCAAGCTCACATCACTCTGCTAACTGCAATGACTCACTATTGCCTTTGGGATAAAACCTAAGTACCTCCGGGCGGTATACTGGCTGTTCACAATCTCATCCCAACCTAACCTGGCGGTCTCATTACACATTACTCCCCTTACTGTACTCTGTAATTCCAAACAAAATGGCCTATTATCTGGTACTCTGGTACACATAGTACCTGACCATTCCCATACCTGGAATTGACCCTTTCCACTCTGTCTTCACAGAATCTCTCCTTTCTTTAAAGACTTAGCTTAAGTACTTTCTTCTACATGAAGCCTTTCCTGATGCCCACAGTTCTTTTTTTATTTATTCTGTGTAATTTATCACATTTGTAAATAGAATATAAGCACCTTAAGAGCAAGGAATGTTTAGTTTTTTTTTGTCTTTGTATTTTTAGTACCTAGCTCAGAACCTGACACTTAGAAGATAGTTAATAAACTATTCATTGTTGATGCACTGATTGATGTTGGGAGTAATCACATACTGGCCAGCTCTAAGAGTACAGATAGAGCCTCACATACTAGACATGCAATTGTGGGCAAGTCATTTAACTTGCTTGACCTCAGTTTCCTTATTTGTAAAATGGAGGTAATAATAACAAATACCTAGCAAGGTTGATGTGAAAACTGAATAAAGTAAATACATAAAGCATTTTGCAACCCATGAAATGCTACATTAATGTTGTATATTCTTATTGTTATTGTCTAACTAGTAAGGAGTGGATTAGATGACCTTTGAGGTCCCTTTGATTGTGAGATTCTTTGATTTGAATAAAGAGATTCACTTTTTCTTCCCCTTTAGCATATGCTTAGAGGTAGAAATTGAGCCTGAGGTTGCTGGGATGTGAACCTGGGTCTTAAAGAGATAAACTTCTAGAATGGTAGAAAGAATATTCTACTCCACCATGGAATACCTGCTAAAAGATGAAAATAGCAAGTTTACCAAAGAGCATCACTGAACACTATCTGTCTGTCTATCCATCCATCCATCTGTCCATCCGTCCATCTGTCTATCTCTCTATCTATATATCAGCAGCTAGATGGCTGTGGATAGAGTGCAGGACCTGAAGCCAGGAAGACTCATCTTCCCAAGTTCAAATTTGGCCTCAGACACTTCCTAACTATGTGACCCTGGGCAAGTCACTTAATCCTGTTTGCCTCAGTTTCCTCATCTAGAAATTGAGCTGGAAAAGGAAATGGTGAACCACTTTTTTTTGCCAAGCTTCTTTACCATGAAAACCCCAAATGGAGTCATGAAGAGTTGGACACAATGGAAATGTCTGAACAACATCTATATATACATATATACACAAAAAAATATGCCAGTATCTACACCCTTGGAATTCACATGAGATGCCAAACATTGCATGTCAAATGAGAACACAGTTTGTATGCTAAAAATGAAGATCCTCTGGGAAGTTCAGAGGCAGCTTCGGGTAACCTCAGAGGCAGCTTTAATCTTTTACATCCAAACAGATATCAGATCCTGATATTCTGCACTTTACATCATGCCCCTTTCCACTCCAACTGCCTCTACTCCAGTTCAGGCCCACATCATCTCTTGCCTGGGCTACTACTCCTTCTGTCTACAGCCTCTCATCTCCAATCCTTCCTATATACACCTGCCAGCATCAAATTTCTAAGGCAGAGTTCTAATGCCATCACTCAGTGGTTAAAACAACCTTGAAGTCTCCTTGTCAGTAATAAATGAAACACACATTGCTTAATCTGGCATTAACCCCCCCACCAAACCCCCCATATGCCTGACTCCAGCCTTCCCTACCTGCCTTTTTCTATACAGTTGTGTTTCAGGTCACATACTTTTCAGTCAACCAGAATTATTTCCCATTCTCTGAACTCATCCCATTCTTCCACATTTCTGTGATTTGTTGATGTCAGTCCCACATGGCATAAACGAACTTTCCCTCATACACTCAAACCAAGTCAAGTCAAGTGTGTGCCAAGTATTATTCTAAGCCCTGGATACACAAGGGAAACAAACAGTTCCTGCCTTCAGGGAGCTCACAATCTCACAAGTAAGAAAACATGCCAACAGCCCTACACCAATGTACATAGTCGGAGCAAGGCAACGAGAGCTTTGTCTCAGAATGACAGCAACACAGCACTGAATTTAGAGAAATGGTGACAGTACTTTCAGCCTTTCTAAAATATAAAAATAACAGAAATTAGCACCTAATGAGTAAGAATAATACTTTAAAATAGGACACTATATTGCCTGCTGCTCCCTACCCCTCTCCCTGTGGCCTTGTGCCAGTGTCTTGTGGTCTTTGCTGTCCCAGGACAATAATCCACTCTTCCAATTGGGGATATCTTTCCTGCCTCTTCACCAGGGGCAGTTTAAGTTCTTTCCCTGGATCTAAAAATTTCTAGTGATAATTCTGCCCCATCTCTAAGTTTTGAAATCTTTCCTTCAAGACTCAGCTCAAATGTTAATGCCTTCATGAATGATTTCATGCTCTTTCTAGCTAAAAAGTCTGCTTTTAATTTTACAGATGCTTTGGCCTATCAGAAGAACTGAACACATTCAAATTTGTAATTCAATTATTTGTGTCCCTATTATATCCCTAAATAGATTGTAAGGTATCTTAGAGTTAAGAATGGTCCTATTCTTGTTCATCATTGCCTACCTATAAGGCTTTGGACTTTGTAGTAGCATAGATTTAGGGCTAGAAAGCTATTATCTAGTGGTTGGCTTTTAAGATATTTTTTAAAAATCATGGACGCCTTTGACAGTCTGGTAAAAAATTTTCTCAAAACAAAATTGCTACAAGTGCATAAAATAAAATAAATAGAATGATAAAAGAAACCAATTATCTGAAATATAGTTATCATTTTTTTTCAAGTTCATAGACCCTAGTTTAAGAGCCCATAATCTGAGGAACCTGAGGCCAGGAATTCCTAAGTGACTTGCCCTAAGTATCTTGCCACGAAAGTGGCAAAGAGGTCCTCTGATTCCTATCCATAGTACTCTTTCCCTCACATAGCTCATGATCTCTTACTTTAAAATGGTTGTTGAATGAATGAATGAATTAATGAATTAATGAAACTTCTGGTTGCTCTGTGCCATGACATTTCACCTTGGTAGATTCCTCCAATTCCTACAGATCTTCCTAACTTGACTGATGGTGGACACCATTGCTGGATTTTTACTTATCCTGATTCCCGTTTGTCCTCCTGGCTGCTTTGCTGTTGGTCCTGGGCTCTTACTGAATTCTTTATGTTCTGGTTCCTTGCCCTATGTTTCCTGTGGCCCAGTGCCGATACTTTCAGTTATGTCCCCATTTTTGCTTCTTTATGTGAATTCAGGCTTTAAAAAAAACTGCCTTAGAAAGTACAAAAAGTGCATTGCGAGTAGATTTTAAGAGTTGTACAGACTAGACAAGATCATCTCATTTATAAAATTACAGAGTTGAATAACATGACCCCTAAGATCTCTTTAAACTCTAATATTTTAAGATTCTATATACTTAGTCTCTGTGGATAACCAGATACTGCTTACAAGATTACAAAGATTACTCAAACCAGCCTAAGATCAATTTTCCTTAGGGTGGCAAGATAGTTGGCTCTAATTAACTTTTCTAACATATTCTATCCCCTCCCCTATTTCCCTTCACCCTCTCTCCATTTTATTCAATTGGCCTACTTGCTATTCTCCCAGACATCCCATCTCCCCCTTGGATCAATTTTGCCCTTGCCTCTAGCTCAGTTGTTGGTGCTCACCTCCCCCATTACTTTGTTTATTTTTTTTCTAATTAACAGGCATTTATTTTCTCTCTGTCTTACTCCTCCCACCTTGTTGTTCTTGACAACAAGAAAGGTCTCATAACAAATATCCATAATCAAGCAAAACAAAATTTCCATATTGGCTTCATCCATCTTTTTTCTGGCAAGAGGTCATTAGCAAGCTCCATATTTAGTCCTCCAGAATCATGGTTCGGCATTGCATCAATTAGGATGTAAATGATTTTGTGTATGTTTTGTATTAGTTATCTGTTTATTTCCCACCCCCCTCTCACTCTACCATCCATGAAATATAAGCTCCCTGAGGGTCAAGACTGCTTCATTTCTGTCTTTGAATACCCAGCACCTAACACAGTGTTTGGCACATAGAAGATGCTTTATAAACATGTTAAAGTAATAAACTGCTTTGTGAAGGACTGAAATAAATATACAAAGAATTATTCTGGTTGTTTTGGTTACATTAGTGGCCAGCAGAGCAAATGTGATGATACAGCCAATGGCCCAGGGATTAGGTATAATAATTGCAAATAATAAAAATTACAACAATCAAGCTATCTTTATCAGGCTACACATATAGGGCCATACTTTTTTTTGCCTGTTCACTTCTTCACTGGATTGCAAGAGGTTAATGCAATCTGAGTTTAAAAAGTTAATTGACTTATTATTGAATTATAATCATTTGAGCAATTATGAAACCAGGTGTTCCTGATTGAGATCAATTATTCCTTCACCTGATAACTATAGAGCAAATGAGGACTTAGAAATGCTGTTCAAGTGCACTTCCAGCCTGTCTGAAGCCTTGTTGAAAGGTATTTATTAAGCCAAGGAGCTGTGGAAAAAAAAAAAAAAGCTAGCAGAGGACAAGGACAGAGATTAAAATCCTCTAAGTCTATGTTGCCTAGAAATTTTGATTTGATCATTAAGTAGCCTTGATAGTTGGCAGTATGTTAAAAAGAACTCTTTTCTATGTACCTTCAGGAAACTTCCTGAGGCTTGGTGAAGCCAAGGAGGGAGCTGGAGGACACTGACGCTGCCTATAAACCCAGAGGCTGAAGCAACATTTACTAAGTTGTTTCTTTGTTGAAGTATGGTTTCTTCATCTGTTACAAAGAAACGTATGATGCAGCCCTTGGAGAATTTTCTATTCCGTGGAGCAAACCATCACAAAACCAGTTTACAAAGATAATAATAGATCTGAAGCCAAAAGGAACCAAGAGTACAACCTTCTCCTTTAAAAGCGAACATGGAAACTCTTTCCATTGAACACTAAGGCACAAAAAGTAGAACTCCCCAAGTTAAACACTCCCACATTGCCACAGGTGGCTAATTGTTAAATATGGGTTCAAGATTTGGGCATACATTTTATAAAGCTGAGAAAGAGACATGTTCTACACCTAACTTGGTGTGGGACCAAGCAAATTATTTATTTACCATGAGTCCCAGTTTCTATATCTGTAAAATGACAGGACTGATTAAGGTACAGGCTCTGGGAACACCCTTGAACTCTGAATTTATCTTCCCATTTGATGAGGCATTTGCATAAGGCCTTAGGCCTTTCATTGTGGCTTGGCCCAAACCTCTGTTACAAGCCTAGCCCTCCTTTGTCCAACTAGCTCTCACCCTTGATCCTCCCAAATCTTCCTTTGTCTCATTCCAGGTAGCTTCCAGTTAGCTCCCATCCTTAATCTCTCATCCTTGGAGTCTGATCTCATTTGACTCCTCCTGAAGACTCTCCCAAACTCCTCCCTTAGACCATCCCTAGATTCCTCCCACAATCTTTTTGTATATAAAACCCTATCTTGCCTCCATGAGGTGTGAGAGTGCTGGAGGATGATCTCCCACAGACTCACTCTGTGTCAGATGACTCTGGCTGGCTTGGCTAGTACAAGTGTCACAGATACTTAGGCTCCTTAAGACTCTACCTATTAAAGTGAATCTTTAATAAACTTTGCTTTACTTTGGCTGAGAGAAGACTTGAGTAGAATTCATTCAGCAGGATCCAATGTGTTGGTATTTTGGGTATTCCTAAACCCTATACCTCAATATTTTATGGTCACCACTTCATTGGATTTGATAATTTCTAAAGTTCTTTCTTTTTTTTAAAAAAAATTATGGAATAAAAGAAGGATTTCCATAACACAGTAAAATAAAAATATGATTGTACATGATACTGCAAATCTACTATGCACAACTTTCCATGTTTTTCTAAAATCACTGAGCTCATCATTTCTTATCACACAATAGTATTCCATCACAATAATAGATCACAACTTCTTCAGCCATTCCCCAATTCATTTCTATTCACAGTTGTAATTACTATTTGTGAATTTCCCTCCATCTTATTTTTACTATTTTCCTTCTCAGTCTCTCTTTTCAGCCAGTCCAATTATCTTGTTTCCTCCCCTTACTATGTTATTCCTTATTTTACCCTCCCCACTAAAAGTCTCTGCCTAATCTTAATCAATATACCATTCTAAAAGTCCCTACCCTACCATATCACCCAGTTTTCTCACCTCTCTAGAAGGTCAGAAGACTTCTAAGCTTCTTCAGATACATACTTTTTTTCCCCCTCTTCAACCCAGATGAGAGTTAGTTCCCAATATTACTAGCACTCCACCCTACCTGCTTCCACTGGATTAGACCTTCCTTCTTTCTTTCTTCCTTTTTAAAAAAGTCCCATTTTTATGATATAATTTCTCCTTTTAACCTTTTCCTACCCAATTTTGTTTTTTAGGATCACTTCATCAGACACAACTCACCCAAACCTTTCTTTCAAGCTACCTTAGTAATGATAACAGTTTTAAGAATACTATTACTACTAATATTAACTAATAATTACTAATATTACTAATATTTTATATATCATAAGTAAACAGTTTTATCTTAATCCAGGCTCTCCAGTTTTCCTCCATAAACAGACAGAAAATCACCACAAAATGAACACAGAACAGCAAAAATAAAGGGGTAAAGCAGTTGTCCTTCTAGAACATCTAGAGAGAACATCAGAGAATATTCCAGGAGCTGAGATTTAAGACTGGGTAAAGTGTAAACACTTCCAGGCCATACTCTACTGAATCAACAGACAATATTACAGAGTGTAGCAGATAAGGGCTCAAGAAATTTCATCTCGGGAACTTTTACCTCAAAAATTGTTCATACATTCTCAACAACAGCAGATGGCTGAGTGAGGGAAGATTGAAGAACCCTCTCCTGTTTCAGGAAGTCAAGCCTAGGTGCTAACCAGGCATGATCCCTGGCTGTAGCTGTGGGCACAAATGCCTTACAGCAGAGAGCAAGAACATTTACTGAATGGTGTGGTTGGGGCTTAGGGGAAGAAGAGAGGAGTACCTGAGGTTGAGCCCAAGACAAAACAATAGAAAGAAGAAATTGAGGCCTAGGGCAACATTACCCACAACTCTGGATTAAAACATGATAATTATGATATTAAATTAAGATGCTAAAAATAAAGTAAGACAAATTTAAAATAAAAATGAGCAAGCAAAGGAAAAAGAACCCAACCAGTGAAAACTACTTTGGTGTAAAAGAAGATATGGGTTCATATTTAAAGGGAGATAAGAAAGGTAAAAAAAAAGTCACTCCTAACCTAATGAGTAACACCAAATAGTCACAAGCCCAAAAATAAATCTTGGGAGAACTTAAAAAGGAATTTTTAAAAATTAAATAAAGAGAATAAGGAAAAATTAGGAAAAAATAAAGCAATTCAAGTGAATTATAAAAAGAAAGTTAACCAATTAGAAAAGAGAAACAAAGTATTAAGTAAGAAAATAACTCCTTGAAAACTAGAATTGGGCACGTGGAATTGAATAACATCATATGGTTCTTTCAAGTGATGAAACTCCAGGCCTTTAACAGTAGCTTTGGAGAATGTAGGGTGACTACAACTTATCAAAGTCTCCTCTTAAGGGATATTTAGTGCTGTAAATGTCACATAAAATTTATTAAGTAACAAGCATGCTGAAGTAGAAATTTAATCCACCTGGAAGCAGGTCAAGATGGCGGCATAGAAGCAGTAAAACCCTGCAGCTCTCACCATGACCACCTCAAATACCTATAAAATATGACTCTAAACAAATTTTAAAGCTCCAGAACCCACAAAAAGTACAGAAAAACAAATCTGCTGAAGGCAGCCTGGCAGGCAGACAGAAAGGGGTTCATCAGCGTACTGGGAGCCCAGACCAGCACTGCATGAACCCATGGCTGGAGCCCTGGGACTGCCAGAACAAGCCATGGCTGGAGTGCGAATCACTGGCAGCTGTGGTGATTTCCAGATTTACCAACGCCTAAGAAACAAGGACTAAGTGAAAGGTCAGTGGAACTCAGATAGGGAGAGCATCTGGCCAACTGCCCAAGGGCTAGAAGCAGTCTGAGGCGACCCTGCAGCTGCCTCCATGTGGCTGCTTCAGAATCTCCCAGCCTGCAGATTACAGGGGAGCCAAGCAATCATTCAGAAGTTAAGTGTTCTAGCCTTGAGCTGCCTGGATTGGCATCGCGGTCTTGGGTGGTAGTCCTGAGGTGCATTTTCAGTGAGCCAAAGCTGGTGGGGGATGCAAAAACAGTGACCTCCTAAAAGCTCTGGTAGCTGCAAAACCCAACAATTTGGGACAGAGCTCTCCCCTCTGAAAGCAGAGTTCTACTGAACCTAAAAGTCAAGTAATCGACTGGCAACATGAACAGGCAAAGGAAGCAAAGCAAGAACAGCAATCCAACTTTAGATTCCTTTTGGGGGGGACAAAAAGTATCAAAGCATGGAACAGGAGGAAGACAACACAGTCAGAACTCCTTCACCAAAAGCTTCCAAGAAAAATGTAGACTGGTTACAAGCCATAAAGCAGCTTAAGAAGGATTTTGAAAACCAAGT
>JAQQSW010000980.1:10817-24293 GCA_028646575.1 Pseudocheirus occidentalis
GCAAGAAAATCATGAAAAGAGAGTCAACAACTTGACTGAAGAAAATGACACCTTAAAAATAGATTAACTCAAAATGGTAAATGAGGCCCAAAAAGCCAATGAGGAGAAGAAGGCTTTAAAAAGTCAAATTTGCCAGATGGAAAAAGAATCTCAAAAGCTTTATGAAGAGAATAATTCCTTCAGAATTAGAGTGGAGCAAATTGAAGCAAATGACTCTATGAGAAATCAAGATACTATTAAACAGATTCAAACAAATGAAAAAATAGAAGGCAATGTGAAATATCTCCTTGAAAAAAACCACTAACCTGGAAAACAGATCCAGGAGAGACATTTAAAAATTATTGGACTACCAGAAAGCCACAATCAAAAAAAGAGCCTAGAAAGCATCCTTCAAGAAATTCTCAAGGAAAATTTGCCCTGATATTTTAGAACCAGAGGGCAAAATAGAACTTGAAAGTATTTACTGATCACCTCTTGAAAAAAACCGTCAAAAGAAAACTCCTAGGAATGTTATAGCCAGGTTCTGGAGTCCCCAGATCAAGGAGAAAATATTACAAGCTGCCAAGAAGAAACAATTTGAATACTGGGGAAACACAATCAGGTTAACCCAGGATCTAGCAGCTTCTACATTAAGGGATTGAAAGGCCTGGAATATGATATGCTAGAGATCAAGGGAGCTAGGAATAAAACCAAGAATCACTTACCCAGAAAAACTGAGTATATTGTTCCAGGGGAAAATATGGTTATTCAATGAGGTGGAAGACTTCCAAGCATTCTTGATGAAAAAACCAGAATTGAATAGAAAAGTTGGCATTCAAATACAAGAAGCATGAGAAGGTAAACATGGAAAAGAATTCATAAGGAACTTATCAAAGTTGAACTATTTACATGCCAACATGGAAAAATGATAATTATATCTTATGAAACTTTTCTCAGTATGAGGATAGTTGAAGGGAATACAAATGTGGGTATATATATGTATATATGTATATACATATGTTTATATAGGAGGGTATATATGCATATGAATACATATGTATTGTATGTGTGTGTGTATATGTGTACATAGACTGAGGGTTCAGGATCTATTGAATAGGATGGGATAATATTTTTAAAAGTGAAATTGAGAGGTGGGCAAGAAATAATATGAGAGGAGACAGGGGGAGATAGAATGGAGTTAATCCTCCCATATAGAAGAGGCAAGGGATAACTGTTACAATGGAGGGCAAGAACAGGAAAGCAAAAGGGAATGGGTCAACCTTACTCTCATTGAAGTTGACTTAGGGAAGGAATGACATACACTCTAAATTGGGTATCTTGGCCTACAGGAAAATATGGGGAAAGCGGATGAGAGGGGGGAGGATGGTGGGGACAGCAGGTTGGGGGGGGAGGGTTGTTAGAAGCACACACTTTTGTAAAGGGACAGGGACAAAATAGAGGACAGAACAAGAGGGGGCTGGAATAGGAAGGAGGGAAATATACAGGTACTGTGGTAGGGAGATCCATCTTGCCCTACCTGGAAAGTCAGAGAGGTGATGGATGGGGATATAGGTGAGAGCTGATTGGGGAAGGGGGTATATAGTGGGATCCCTATTTTGGGGTAGTGTGTAGGGGAAAGACAGGGAGAAAATTTGTAAATCAAAATCTCATGGAAATGAATGATGTAAACTAAAAATAAACATAAGTTTTGAAAATAAAAATAAAAATAAATAAATTTAATCCACCTGTTGTGAAACACAAGCTTTTAGAGAGACCAAAGTCAACTTCTTTGGAAGGAGGAAATTCTCAAGTCTAAATGAGAATTGTAAAATAGTGAACACACAAAAATTATGTCTGACATCAGAGGGCAATAATAACAACTGACCTTTAAACTGCCAGGTTTATACAAGTCTCAATCACAACAATTTTGTAAAGTAGGTACCATAAATTATACTCTACCAACTTTTCATAAGAAAAAGCTGAAGCTCAGAGAGGGTGTAGCTTGCTCATGGTCATAAGTGAGTCTGTAACTCATTAGCCATGTGGTCCTGAGAAACTCAGCTCAAAGTGACTTGTACAGTTCTCACTTCCTTAAGATGAAAGGGTTGAACAAGCTTTCCATTTCAGAGATGAGAAAAGTCTACAAGTTACCTATCAGCTCTAATTCCTGTAATTCTAGTAAATGCCAGACAAGGACTCAGCACCCAGATCCTCTGAGTCAGGTGCAATATTTTATAACACTGCCCTTCAAAGAGATGGCCATTTTTTTTTACCTTAAATCAAGAGCACCTAGGCGACACACTGTACAGAATGTGTGGCTTGCATTGGGAAGACCTGAATTCAAATGCAGCCTCAGACATTAACTAGCTTGTGACTCTGAGCAAGTCACTTAGATTTTTTTGCCTTACTCAGTTTCCTCAACTGTAAAGTGGAGATAATAATGCCACCCACCTCCCAGGGTTGTTGTGAGGTTCAAATGAGATAATATTTATGAAGTATTTAGGGTAGAGACAAGATGGTAGAGTAAACGCAGGGTCTCGCCTGAGCTCTTCTCCAAAACCCTCCAAATTCCTTTAAAAATGACTCTAAACAAATTCTAGAGCTGAAGAATCCCTAAAAAGACAGAGTGAAACAAATTTCTAGCCCAAGACAATTTACAAGGTTGGCAGGAATGGTCTGTTGCACCAAGTTTATAGAGGAATACAGTCCAGCACAAGATGTGCCAGTATAGAATAGGCCCCAGAAAGTCCAGATGAGGCCTGGGGTGACTGAATTGCTGGTAGCTGTGGTGGTTTCCAGACGTCTTGATCCAAAGACACACCAGGGACAACTTAGAAGGTCAGCAGGAAGGGTCTGTCACACCAGGGAGGAGTAGAACACCATCCAACTCAGGCCCTGCCAGCACAACACAGCTACAACTAACCAGAAACAGGCCTTGGGAGTGACTGAATCAGCAGCAGCTGCTTCCCGGGTTCCCAGGAGACAGACAGGAAGGGGGTCAAACAACAACTGGAGAAGGAAATCATAGGAGTCTCCTTGCTAGCACTGAGGCAGGACTTCATTGCTTTGCCCATACTCAAATGCGGGTTCCAGTCCTGGGTGGTAGTCCCAGGATCAGGAGGAACAATAGCTCAATAGAGCTTGTAGCCATAGTGGAGGGGGGATGCTCTTCATAGTTCCAGGGCAGAAAAGAGTGGTTGCTCACAGACCAGGGAATAGTCCAGGAGAATAGATCATACCACCTTGGAAGAACTGAAAAGCCTACAGGTCCCTAGGAGTGTCTCTGAAGACAGTTGCACAAAGCCCCTAAAGCTTGGGACAGTGCACTCTCTACCCTGGAAGCAGAGCCATATTTTTAAAAAGAGTTAAAAGTCCTATAATAGGCTGGAGAAATGAGTAAATGGAAAAAAATATTCTGACAATAGAAAGTTATTAGGGTAACAAGCATGATCAAAATGCACATTCAGAAGAAGATAGCAAAGTCAAAGCTCCTACATCCAAAGTGTCCAAGAAAAATGTGAATTGGTCTCAAGCCATAGAAGAGCTCCAAAAGGATTTTGAAAATGAAGTAAGAGAGGTAGAGGAAAAATTGGGAAGAAAAATGAGAGTGATGCAAGAAAATCATGGGAAAAGAGTCAACAGCTTGGTAAAGGAGATACAAAACTACTGAAGAAAATAACACCTTAAAAAACAAGCTAGGACAAATGGAAAGCCAGGTCCAAAAAGCCAATGAGGAGAGGAATTACTTAAAAAATAGAATTGGCCAAATGGAAAAGGATGTTCAAAAGCTCACTGAAGAAAATAATTCCTTAAAAATTAGAATGGAGCAAATGGAAGCTAATGGCTTTTTGAGAAACCAAGAAGCAAGAAAACAAAGACAAAAGAATGGAAAAATAGAAGATAATGTGAAATATTTCACTGGAAAAAGCAACTAATCTGGAAAACAGATCCAGGAGAGATAATTTAAAAAATATTGGGCTACCTGAAAGCCAGGATTAAAAAAGGAGACTAGATAACATCTTTCAAGAAATTATCAGGGAAAACTACCAATATTCTAGAACCAGAGGGCAAAATAGAAATTGAAAGAATCCACCAATCACCTCCTGAGAGAAATCCCAACGTGAAAACTACCAGGAATATTATAGACAAATTCCAGAGTTCCTAGGTCAAGGAGAAAATATTGCAAGCAGCCAGAAAGAAACAATTCAAGTATTGTGGAGCCACAGTCAACAACACAAGATTTAGTGGCCTTGACATTCAAGGATCAGAGAGCTTGGAATATGATATTCAAGAGGGCTAAGGAGCTAGGGTGACAACCAAGTATAATCCTTCAGGAGGAAAATGGATATTCAATGAAATAGAAGACATTCTTGATGAAAAGACCAAAGCTTAATTGAAAATTTGACTTTCCAAATACAAGATTCAAGAGAAACATAAAATGGGAAACAGGAAAGGAAGATCACAAGGGACTTATTAAGAATAAATTGTTTATATTCCTACATGGGAAGATGATATTTATAACTCATAAGACCTTACTCATTATTAGGTAGTTAAAAGGAGTATATAGAGAGGGTACAGGTATAAGTTGAATATGAAAGGATGACATCTAAAAATAAAATTCAGGTGTGAGGGAGAAATATACTGGCAGAAAGAGAAAGGAGGGAGTATAATGGGGTAAATTATCTAGAATGGGGTAAATAAAAAAGCAAGATAAATCTTTTACAGTGGAGAGGAAGAGGAGGGAGGTGACAGGGAGTTAACCTTACTCTCAAAGAAGGAATAAGATACATAGGAAATGGGGTATATAAGTCTATCTTGCCCTACAGGAAAGTGGAAGGGAAAGGGGATAGGAGGACAGCGGAGTGAAGGGAAGATTGGGGGAAAGGGTAGTCAGAAGCAAAACACTTTTGAGGAGGGACAGGGTGAAAGGAGAGAAAGAATAGAATAAATGGGGTCATAGGGAATAGGATAAAGGGAAATACAGTTAGCAATAGTAACTGTGAAAAAAAATCAAAGCAAGTTTCTCTGATAATGTCCTCATTTCTCTAACATAGAGATCTGTGTCAAATTTATAAAAATAAGAGCCATCACCAATTAATAAATGATCAAATGATATAATCAATTTTCAGATGAATTAATTTAATCTATTTATAGCCATATGAAAAAATTCTAACACACTACTTATTGGAAAATTGCAAATTAAAATAATTCTGAGATACTACCTCATACCTATTAGATTAGCTAATAAGCCAGAGAAAGCAAATGACAAACATTTGAAGGGATGTGGGGAAAATGATACATTAATGTAGTGTTGGCAGAGTTGTGAACTAATTCAACCATTCTATAGGGCAATTTGGAAGTATGCCCAAAGAGCTAAAAGCTGATGCATATATACCCTCTGACCTAGCAATACTACTACTAGGTCTATCCTAAAAGAGATTTAAAAAAAAACAGAAAGGAAATGGACCTATATGTACAAAAATATTTATAGCAGCTCTTTTCTGGGGATAAAGAATTAGAAATTGAGGGGATGCCCATCAATTGGGGAACGGTTGAACATATTGTGGTATATAATTATGATGCAATACTAATGGACTATAAGAAATGATGAGCAGGATGCTCTCAGAAAAACCTGAAAAGGCTTGCATGGGTTGATGCAAAGTGAAGTGTACTGGATACAAAGTAGCAGCAATATTGTAAGATGTTCATCTCATCTGTGAATGACTTAACTATTATCAGCAATACAATGATCCAGGACCCCTCTGAAGGACTTAGGCTAAAAATGCTATCCATCTCTGGAGAAAGAGGTGATGGTGTCAGAATACAAACTGAAGTATTCTTTTTTATTTCATTTTTCTTGACTTTTTTGATGTATGTTTTCTTTCATATGACTATTATAGATACATTTTGTATGACTACATGTATAAGCTAGGTGGAATTGCTTGCCTTTTCAATGAGGAGGGTGGGGAGGGAGGAAGGGAGAGACCTTGGAACTCAAAGCTTTAAAAACAAATGTTAAAAATTGTTTTAACATGTAGCTGAGGAAAAATTTAATACTAAATAAAATTTTTAAGTATTTAGCACAGTGCTTAGCACACAGTAGTCATTTAAAAATATTTGTCCTCTCTCTACTCCCAAAGTGATCGATCTGCACCAAAGGCCTAAACTTTGACTTTATATCTCATAAACACATCTTTGTGAACTTCCTTCCTATACACGGGTTCAGGGTTAAATTCATGCTCACAGACTTAGAACTGGAAACAATCTCAGAGACCACCTAGTCCAGTGGTTCTCAACCTTCCTAATTCCACAACTCTTTAATACTCGTATGTGAGCATATCTGAATGTGGGCGAACCCACCTGAAGACATAGAGGAGCAGTGTCTCGGTTCCTAAGACCATTGGAAATATGTGTTTTCTGACGGCCTTAGGAAACCCCTGTGAAAGGGTCATTTGACCCCCAAAGGGGTCGGGACCCACAGGCTGAGAATCGCTGACCTAATCCAACTGCCTCATTTTTTTTTTCACTCTGGAAAGTTAAATAATTTGTTCAGGTTTATAAGGTGTCAGAGGTGGGATATGAACCTAGAATTACTGATTCCAGAGCCTGTGTTCTTTCTCCTTACCATAAGCTTATTACAAACTTGCACAGTAAAGTCTTTCCTTGGTTTGAAAAAGGTAAGAAAACTACTTTCTCCATGGAAATGAATCAGCTCTAAAGGAAATTTGAGAGACTGCACAGTATAGTAGTTAATGTAGTTAAGGAACACTTGAATTCAAATCCTGTCCCAGATAGTTGTTAGCTATGTAACTCTGGATAAGTCATTTAACCTATTTCAACCTCAGTTTCCTCATCCATAAAATGGGAATAATAAAACACCTACCTCATAGGATTGTTTGTGAGGATCAAATAACATAATGTATGTAATGTCTTTTGCAAACCTTATAATTACATGTGGAGCATACCTGGGGTTGATGTGTACCTCCTAGACTAGAAGCTATGAATTCAAGGACAGGAATTATCTTCCAAAAGTCAAGCATAGGCTTTGCTGTGAGAATAAATTTTCTGCCCATGGGAAATGCAGGTTTCCTGCTGTGCTGGACCAAATCAAGATCAACGTTTATTGTAAAATTACAGTTTTCCTCCAACACAGTTATCATGCTGTTCCCCCGAGCTCTTCCAGGCAGAATTCTGCATTCTGAAGACACAAACTGGGAAGGACAAATAAGCATTTTGGAAAGTAAATGCTCTGCCCTTTAAAGCCATTTGAGCATCACTTTTGTTTTTGTGTTATGTGATGTGGTCAGCAGCAGAATGAGATGAATTTTCACACTATCTTTGATGGCTATAACCACGTTAGTGCCTTTGCTTTCTGAGCTGAACATTTTGCTTCTTTGCATTTCTCTGACATACTCCAGCTCTGCTGTTCCCTCCCCTCCTCCACTTCCTCTTACCACTTCCCTGAGAAAGGCTTTAACCTCTTGCAGATTTTTTTCTTGGTGTATCCCATTGTTCACGAGAACATTATAATTAGATTGCTTTATAATTTTACAGATTATGATCTTTATTAAAATCATGACTCAGTGACTGCATTTTAAAATCTGGGTTTCTATTGATGCCCCAAACCATTTTGTGATGTGTGCTAGGAGTCCCCTTTTGGGGGGATCATTCTAAACACTTCTTAAGACTGTTTGGTCATTTATTACTTCTATTGAGTATCAAAAGGATGGCTGTCTTAGGCTAGGAGTGGGGAAGTTGTGGCAGGTTCCTCATCCCTCTCTTAGGCTCTAATTTTTAGGATCATGGATCTAGAGCTAGGAGGGACCTTAGAGATCTTTGAGTCCAACCCTTCATTTTACAGATGAGGAAACTGAAGCACACAGAAGTTAAGTGACTTACCTAGGATAACACAACCAGTAAATGACTGAGATGGTACTCGAACCCTATAAAGGCAGCAATGGATACATGAAAAGAGTTCTAGAATCTATTAGCCATGATAGAATGCCAGACATTGTATAATCATTAGTGAACAAAGCAAAAATAAAGGTCAGCAAGAGAAATAACATCCACATCAATCTTTGGTTGCACAAAGTTCTCTTGCTAGATGACAGGCCATCTATATCATGCCAGCCCTCCAGGAAGAACATGAAAACATGGAAGAAAGAAAGATAGGACAGGAAACAGAACTGACATCTGCTTTCAGTGAGCTTTATTGAGCCCTGTGGTTCCCAAGCAGTCACTAAACAAACATTTATTTATTAAGCATTTTCTAGATGCTAGACACTGTGCTAAGCACTAGGCATGCAAAAAGAGGCAAAAACAATCCCTGCCCTCAAGGAGTTCATATTCTAATAAGTAAAAATAACTAGGTATGTACAAGCTCTATATAGTGTCGATGGAAAGTAATACCAGAGAGAAAATCAATACTACATTGAATGATGGGGTGATCAAAGGATTACTGGGTGTTTTTTTAAAACAGCTTAGAGAAATAGAAGTGGCTTGACAAGCATTTAAGAGTAAAAGCAGACAGATGGATTTGATACCTCAGAGAAAGAAATCCCAAAGGAGGTGTTTTAGAAGTTATAGCAATAAGCCTGAAGAAGGGTGGCCAGGTTCCAAGGATGGAGTCAATCCTCGAGTAGCAAATAGAAGGATCAACAGTAAAGTTGCAGAGAGGATAAGAATTTGAGAGTGTAGATGTTCTTAGATTTATCCATGTTGAAGCCATTGGAATGTCTCTTTTGAAAGAAATATTGTTAAGAAACAGAAACCTAACCCCAACAACAGTAAAAAGTCACATTGTGTTCATTTATTCAAAAAACATTTTTGAAGTGCCTGCTACAAGATAGGCACTCTTTTAGGTGCCGTGGACAAAAAGACATCCATGTAAAGATACACAGAGAGTTTTCCTCTCAATAATCCTAGCAGGTAGGTAGACAGTCTCCAATAAGAAGCTCAGTAATGTTTGCTCCCTGTTTTAGTCTGCACGTCAGAGTGACCTCTACCAAAAAGATAGAACCACTTTTCTAGTGGAATTGTGGCCACGCTAGATTCTATCTGCTGATGTCATATCATGCCTGTTCCCTTACAGGCTGGTGAGGATAACCTGGCTTTTTTCACTCTGAGTTAGTTCTTTGAATTTAGATAGAAATAAAACCACCATTTGACAAAGGCAAGCCAACAGCTAGCTTTCTAATTCTCTGAAGTTATTAGCATGCTTTAATAGCTCTGCCGCCCATGTGGACCCCTGACTGACCTCATAATTAATTCCTTTCCACTTTGAAATTCAATGAGGCATGAGGAAACCAGTGTAATGATTTTTAATAAAAACCTGTACAAAACATGATTAAAACATTCAGTAGGGATGCTCAGACACTTTAAGAAAGGCTCCAGTAAGCAGCATCTTTGAAACAGGTGCCAGAACAGTTATAAAATGCAGAAATTAATTAAATAAATTCTTTCAATGCTAATTAGCCATTACTTGGGAAGAAAGAGGAATAGTGGTAGAGCTGGGGAGGGTGGGGTAGAGATCGGAATTACCTATATTAAGGCTTATTTGCCTAGGTACTAAATCTTGATTGGGAGATGCATGTCAAAGGATCATGCAATGTTAGATCTGGAAGGGAAATTAAAAAATTCATGTGATTCAACTACCTCATGTTATAGATGAAGAAACTGAGGATCAAAGGTGTAAAGTGGCTTACAGACATCTAGTGGCAGGGCAAGGATTATGGCTAAGTCTTCTAACTCCCGAGGCCATTGCATTTCCTACTGATACCACCTTACCTCAGAAAGAAGAACAATATCACTGGCACCTCAGCATCTTCATCTATAAAATGAGGGGCTAGAACCAAATGATCTCTATGGGCTCCTTCAGGACTCTCATTTTATGACTGTCAACTTTTCTTCACCTTTTCTGTCTTGATTGGGGAGATGGGAGATTAAGGAACAGAAACATAAAAAGAAGACATAATTATAATCTATCATATTTATGTAGCACTTTGAGATTTACAGAGCACCTTACTGCTTTGAAACTTACAAAGTACTTTACATATGTTAATCATGTTTGACATTGTTAAACAAGCCTTTGAAGTCAATATTGTGAATATGATTATCCCCATTTTCAGCAAAGGAAACCAAGATTCAGAGTATAATTGACTTTTCCAAGGTCTTACATCTAATAAATATCAGAGGAATGATTTGAGACCACCCATCCGGATTCCAAATTCAACACCCTTTTTGCTATACCAGAGGTGGAGAACCTGTGGTCTTGAGGTCACATGTGGCCATCTAGGTCCTCAAGTGCAGCCCTTTGACAATCCAAACCTCAGAGAACAAATCCCCTTAATAAAAGGGGACTCAGTCAGAAGGCAGCACCCAAGGACCTAGAAGGCCATGAGTGGCCTAGAGGCCATATGTTCCCTACTCCTGTCCTATGCCATAAGGCAGTGATTCTCAACCTTCCTAATGCCTCAACCCTTTAATACTCGTATGTGGGCATATCTGGACATATCTCCATGTGGGTGGACCCATCTGGAGACAGATAGAAGAGCAGTGTCTCAATTAGGAAATATATGTTTTCTGATGGTCTTAGGTGATCCCTGTGAGAGGGTCGTTTGACCCCCAAAGGGGTCATGACCCACAGATTGAGAACCACTGCCATAAAGTCCAATATTGACCATTAAATGGAACTAGATATTTAGTGAGTGTTGGAGGCCTGTCCTGAGGTTCACTGTATCTCAGACTAGAGGATGATTAGGGACAGTCCTAATATAACAAGATACTAGGATATTAGGAGTTGAGTCATCATTAAGTTAAGGCAAACCCAGCACAAATCTTTGCCTACCATTTGGAGTTAATGTCTCACTCACCCTACTATCCAGTAATACCTCCTCCCTTGCTTAGACTGGTTTTCTTTCCTCTTATTTCTTTTTTTTAAACATAATTTTTATTGATATCTTTTGTTTTTGATATCACCAGAACTTCTAATATCTTTCCCCTAATGTCTTCCAAAAAGCCAACCTGTATAACAAGTATTATTTAAAGAAAAATGAGAAGGAGGCGGGGGGGCTGGGTGGCCAGTAAGTAGAGCACCAGCCCTGGAGTCAGGAGGACCTGAGTTCAAATCCAGCCTCAGACACTTAACACTTACTAGCCGTGTGACCTTGGGCAAGTCACTTAACTCCAACTGCCCCTCCAAAAAAGCAAAAAAGAAAAAGAAGAGAAAAGAAGCTAGCAAAAATAAAGATGTAATTTTTAAAAAAATAAAGAAAAATGAGGAGAGGAAAAGTCAGGAAAGCTGATGAATATGTTGAAAAAATTTGAAAATATATACAATGTTCTAGACCCATTTATTCCACCTCTACAAAAGAGTAGGGGATAGGAGTGGCTCCTTGTATCTTTTCTTTGGAGCCATTCTTGTTCTTTAAATTTTAGAATATTGACATTTTATGGTTTTTGGCTGTTCTTTCCATTTGCATTATTGTAGATATTATGTATATGGCTTTCTTGACTCTGATTACTTCATTTGGCATCAGATGGTGTAAATCTTTCCAAGCTTCTCTGTATTCATCAGTCTTCATTTCTTATAGCACAATAATATTCCATTACATTTATATATGACAGTTCATTTAGCCATTCCCCAATCAATGGGGATCTACTTGTTTCTAATTCTTTGATGACATAAAAAGTGCTGTTATAAATATTTTGGTGTCTATAGAAACATTTTGCTAATCAATGACATTGTTGCGGTATAAGTCTAGACTCTTTAGGTAAAAGAGAATGGACATTTTAATCACTTTATATTTATAATTTTTATTGTTTTCTAAAAACAGTTATACTGATTTCATAGTTCTGCCAAAAAAGCAATAGTGTGGCTGTGGTGTGGTGGTTTGTATGGTGTGTGGTGTATTTGTATGTGTGTTCATTTTCTTTATATGATAACAAACCCTTATTTTTAAAATTTTTACTTCTTTTTAATTTGTGGAATAAAACAAACATTTCTGTAACATAGTATAATAAAAAAGATGACTGCATATGAAACTGCAAATCTATTATGTACAACTTGCTATTCCTTTTAAAAATATGATAAAATTATGATGCAAATTTCTTTTTTCCCCTTTCTCCCCCTTCCTCTGCACCCTAGAGACGGCTACCATTAAACACTCCACACACACACACACACACACACACACACACATACATATATTCACACATAAATATACACATATATGTAAAATCATTCTATACATACTTCTATGTATCAGTTCTTTCTTTGATACAGACAGCATCTTTCTTCATATGTCCCTTGTAGTTAATTTGTGTATTTATAATAATCAAAATTAATTATTCACTCAAAGTTGTTCTTTTTTTAAATAGATTTTTTATTTGTTTTCTTGTTTACATCAATTATTTCCATGAGATTTTTCAGTTACAAATTTTCTCCCCGTCTTTCCCCTACCCCCAACTACAAAACAGCAATCCCATTGTAAAGCCCCTCCCCCAATCTGCTCTCTAACTTACTGGTAGGTCAGGGAGGGTCTCCCTACCTCAGCTCCTGTATATCTTAATGCCTAGTTGCATGTATTTCAGAGCTTTAAATTCTAGATTCTTTCGGTTCCTCCCTTGTCACCCACCCCCAATGGAAGGAAAAGCAATTCAATACAGGCTGTGCGTGTGTATTTACACAAGACATCTTCACAGTGGACATATTGTGACAGTCTGATCATATGTCCCTCCTTCCTATCCCTCCCCTCCTTGTTCTGTCCTCTACCCTGTCCCTTTACTGTGCTTCCAGCATCCCTCCCCCAGACCCTGCCCTCCCCTCAATTATGCTGCCTCTCATCCCCATGCCCCCTACTCTCCTGTGTGGCATGATGCCCAGTTTAGAGTTTAAATCATTCCTTCCCTAAGCCAGATTCAATGAGAGTAAATGAAAGTAAAGTTGTAACAGTTATCCCTTTCCTCTTCTATATGGGATGATTAACCCCATTTTGTCTCTCCCTGTCTCCTCTCATTCTAGTCCTCTCCCACCTCACAATTTCACCTTTTAAATTATCATCCCTTCATATTCAATTGATCCTATACCCTCTATTTACACATACAAACACATGCTCAGATATGTATTCATATACATATATAGCCTCCTATATATACATATGTGTAAGTATACACACATACATACACATACATACATATACATACATATATAAACACACATTTGTATTCCCTTCCCGTATCCTCATATTAAGAAAAGTTTCATAAGTTACTATTATCGTTTTTTCCATATTGGTATGTAAATAGTTCAACTTTGATAAGTTCCTTATGATTTCTTTCCCATGTTTACCTTCTCATGCTTCTTGTGTTTGATTGTCAAATTTTCTGTTCAGTTCTGGTTTTTTCTGCAAGAATGCTTGAAAGTCCTCCACCTCATTGAATGACCATATTTTTCCCCTGGAACATTATACTCATTTTTGTTGGGTAGGTGATTCTTGGTTT
>JAQQSW010000981.1:0-24279 GCA_028646575.1 Pseudocheirus occidentalis
GGGGCCTAGCATGGCGTTTTGGACTGGCTGGGTCTCTGCTCCGTTGGGGTGCGAGCTGCCCCTCTCCCGTCCCGATCCTCACACCTTGGCACATGTGGAGGTGCTGGAGGCTGTAGAACCTCTGCAGGCTGGCTCCGGTGCCCCCTCGGCTCAGCTCAGCCCAGCTCCTTCCCACCGCCCGGGAACCTTCCAGCCTCCATTCTCAGCTGCGGAGATGAGCCCCTGCTGCCGAGCTGCCTTCAGCGAGAGATGTGTTCTCTGTATTTTTGTGTGGGTCTGAGAGTCCTAGACTTTATCTGGGCTCATAATTTTCTGGGTGTTTAGGGTGGTGGTGTGGGAGCTGCAGAACCTTGCTGCTTCTACACTGCCATCTTGGCTCTGCCCCTGCCATGACCTTTGATCTGTGAAATAAGTGGTCCTTTGGAAATTGGATGTGAGTCCTTAGCCCTAAGGGCTCCTATTGTTTCATAGGGACTGGAAGGATGGAGTTATGATTTATTCTATTTCACCACCCTGCCTCCACCCTGTCTCCCATATCAGGCGGGGAAGGGCAAGCAACTTGGAGAGACATGTTCAAAGAAAATGAAACTGGATTCTTGCCAAGTCAGAAAGGCAGGGTTACATCAGAAGTTGGAAATTAACTGTACGCTTTTTGCCACATTTCTCCCAGACTGTACCAAACATGCTTTCTACTTCTTCTTGGCTCACTTAGCTAGGAAAAGGAGAGTGTTCAGACCTATTTTATGTCCTTTGGATTAAAGATTGGTTCCTTACCTGACCAGGAGAGCTAGGGCATGTGGCTTGTGGGAAAGGATCAGAAGGAGGAGAGAGGTGAAAGGCAGGACGGTGGTCACAGAGTGACTGATTTCTATGTACATTGGATATGTCTAATGCCCAGAAATTAAAGCAGGGGCCTTGAAAGTGGGCCTGAAATTTGGGTGATTTTGTCCCCTGTTGCCTTGACCATTTACTTACCTAGTCCTCTCATGTCAGACCAAGAAAGATAATTTCTTCTTCTCAGGATTCTTGCTTCTGGCACTTTCTTTCTCCTCTGTCTCATTTGAAGTTTTTGGTCTTCTCTGGACTGAAAAGCCATAAAACCAGGCTTATTAGAATGTTGTGGAAATTAAGAATAAATCAGCACTTAGTGAGGAGCCTGAGGACCTTCCTGAGAGTATGGATTTGGTGACATTTATTTTGACTGCTCACAGGCCTTCTGTGATTACTTCCTGATTCTTGGCTGCTTTCCATATAAATTTTCTGAGAGAGTGAACTCTTAACAAGTGAGAGTTATTGTATATACATATTATGTCTGGAATACCTCAAAAGATTTCCTTGTGATACCTCTGATTAGCCAAGCTAAAGAGATTAATAGAGAACTCTTCTCTTCTGATAAATAGTGCAGAATCCTTTATTCTCGCCATTGTTGGAATCAGAAAACACTTATTGAATACCCACAGAATAAGACATTATGGAATTCAAAGGATCATTGAATGTAGAATCACAAGGGTATTTAGAAACATGGAACAAATTCCATTGTTTTACAGATGAGACACTGAGACCCACATCTGAGAAAGGACTCGACCAACAAAAAAATTAATGGCAGAGTCAGATTTGGTGGGATCTAGAAAAAAGAGACCTTAGTGATCATTAAGGGATTGGGAATGGGAAAACCTGTAGGCAAAATACTTCATATCACTGGACCTCACTCTCCCCATCTGCAGAACTGGGAATTGGTGACATATATGGTCCCTTCAAGCTCTAAAGCTATGATCCTATCATCTAGACAGAACAGTAGTGTTGCCTAGTACAGGCTTTAGTCAACCATAAGTAAAACACCCAGGAGAAGTGACTGTTAATCACCCAGCACCCTATCTCTTATAGCTAAGTTGTATACTCTTTTCTAAAGTGTATGTGAATGTCTTATCACTTGTAAAACTCTGCCCCTCGGTCTCTTGGTCATAGTCCCCCCCCTCACTTTTTCCCAGATTCAATGTATTTTTTTTTCTTTTTGGAGGAGGAAAGGCAGGGCAATTGGGGTTAAATGACTTCCAATGTATTTTCTGTGTTGTTGAGTCAATTCAATTCTGTCTAACTCTTCATTACTCCATTTGGGATTTTCTTGGCAAAGATATTGGAGTGGTTTGACATTTCCTTCTCCAGACCAGTTTACAGATGAGAAACAGAGGCAAACAGGATTAAGTGACTTTTCCAGGGTCACATAGCTAATTAGTATCTAAGGTCAGATTTGAACTCATGAAAATGAGTCTTCCTGGTTCCAGGTCTAGTACTCTACCTGCCTACTTATCTAGCAGAAGAATATGCCAAGTATAGTAAGTGTTACATATAATATGTATATATATATAAATATATATATATATATATATCCCAACTTCTAATGTCTCCCCACCAAAAATCATTCAGTAGTGACCACCTAGTGCCACCTATATGCTCAACTGAATTCTTAGCTACTCTTGTATTAAATAGCAACTATTTAGTTATTGCTAGCATCAGATTGTATTTAAACATAATAGACATATGTATCACAAAGTACATCTGTTCTATTCATTCTGTGTTCCAACCCTCTGAACAAAAACAAAAACAAAACCCCTCTCAGGTTAGAGTCTGGTTCCTCCCACTTCAACCCTCCCTGGACACAACACAAAAGCTGATGAGAACCAACACATATGTCAATGTCCTGCAATAATCCTCCTATATTCTATTAATTGAGAGGGGAACATCAATGGTTAACACAAAAAGGGTTGTGTACACAAGCATAAAACACCACGGATGCTTTCAGCATTCTTTCTGATCACAGATACATGTATGGATAAACTAGCAGAATGTCGGTTCCAAAGCCCCAGGAGTTTCATTACAACATCTGAAATTTTGCTCTTTATTGGTCTGACTTGTTCACCCAACCTTGCTATGACCACTAGAAAAGACCCCTGCTTAAAGTTCCTAGAAACAACATTCTCAGAATTCAGCAGCAAGATGAACTGTAGGATTGTGCTGTGCTCACCATGGCCTCCATGACCCCTCAGTCTCTAGCCTTCGTCCTTCAAACTCCTTGAGCCTTACCCACAAACCCGAGAGACCATAAAGGTCAGAAGACATCATGGTAGACTATGGGAATCCTGATGAGGGTCCAGGATGCCTGCCTTTCCACATTATATTTATTTGCTGTGGTTCCTTCCTCCTCTCAAGTAGCTGATAACTTGGCTATGTTGTAGACAGCTTGTACTAGTTCCAGAAAGTTAAATCGTTTGATTTTCATTATAAGCATTTCCACCTGAGAAATCAGCAAACACTTCATATTAGAGCGTGATTTATTGTTTTGTTCATTGTCTATACTTTAAAAACGAATAGAAAATAAGGGAGATTAAGCTGGAAAGTTTGTCAAGCATAATTTTTTTCTGGAGACCCAATTATTAAACATTTACCATCACACCATTACCTATAACCAAATAGTCAGACAATGAGGTGTCTACTCAATTTATGATAATCCAGTTGATAAGACTGATGGGCTTGTAAGACTGAATAAGACTTATGAGACTGAAATGACATGATGATTCAGGTTACAAAGAGATTCCTCCTTGCCCTCCCCCTCCTAGTCCCCCACCGTACCATGGGCTCTCCTGGATCTTTTTGTAACATGAATCATCATCAATCTAGATTGATCAGTCTAGATTGTTAACTATTTGGCAGGGAGACTGGGGTTGGAATGGGTTAAAAGAAAGAAAATCAAAAAGTCAAAGAGAAGAAATCAGAACTGACATTCTTAGGAGCCTCTTTCAATTAAATATGATTCAGCAGTGAAGATCAGGTCAGCCATCAGGGAAACAGGCTTTATTTCAAAAAATATTATTTTCGATCTTTCCTACAAGAGATATTGAGAAAAGCAAGATACGCCTTGACAGATGAATATGCCACATCAGTAGCCAACTTGTTCTCTATTGGCATCCTACCAGTTTCAGGAGAAATCAAGGAAGACACTCTGAATGTTGGGTGGATACCCCATTGGAGTCTGGTTCCTTACAGGATAAGACCTTACAGGATAAGACTAGCACAGGTTGAGAAAATAAGGATGGGCTGCAACCTGCATCATTGGAGAGAATGTACACTTTAGCAAACAAGAGTATAATACATTGGCATTCTTGTGGGGCTTTAAGATATGCCAAGAGTTTTGCTTATGATTCCATTTCTGAGTAGCTAGATGGCACAGTGGACAGGGGTTGGAGTCAGGAAGACCTGACTTTAACTTGTGCCTTAGACGCTTACTGTGTGACTCTGGGTAAGTCATTTCATCTCTGTCTGTTTCCCCATTTGTAAAGTGGAGGTAATGATAGCACCTGTCTCACAGGGGTATTGTTAAGAATCAAATGAGTTAACATAGAAAGTGCTTTGCAAACTTTAGCTATTCTCCTCAAAAACAGTGGGATGAAGAAAGCTCTGAGAGCTATTAATGAATATACCTCTAGGTATTAATGTTCCCATTTTAAAGATGAGGGGACTAATATATAACTTGCTCATCATCATGAAAACTAGTCAGAAGCAGAGTTAGGATTCTGATCCAGGCTTTCTGACTCTCTGCCCGGTGTTCTTTCCCTTTAAACTAAGATGCTTTTTAGATTATTGTTTAATAACTAATTAGTGACCAATCAGTAAAAAATGAATGTGGTTCTCTACTGATCCCAGCCCCCATCATACCAGAGAGTTAGCCTAGAATAGTTATGTGTGGAAGCTCAAAGAGACTAGGACAAAAAGAAAAGAAAATGCAGCATCCCTAGGTGACTTATTTGGATTTCCAGCCATGAATATTGAGATTTTGATCTTCTGGGCAGAGATGAGATTGTGTCAAACACTTGTTCCCAACTGATGTAGTTGGAGGGTTCTACCTCTACCCTCTTTCATTTAAGGCATTTTGCAATTAACAAATGAAAAAACGCGTTTTGAAACACAACAAAAGACTCATTGGGAGGATAGTAACAAAAGATTTCAAATAGCTAAAAAAAAAAAAGAATGATGAGTGTTTTCTTGCCACATTCCCAAGTCATAAAAAGAGAAGACTCAAACTGCGGGATTCAATCAGTCCCTTGCACTTCTTGATCAAGGGATTCCATCAAGGAAGTGGTTCCAAACCATCATATGACTTAGGAAATTCTTGGCCTGGTGCAAAGAGAACATGATGCCTTCCAGAGCAGGAGAAGGTAGGTTTGGGCACTTGGGCACAGATAAAATATCAGCACTGAGAAACAATAGAGCCTTTAAAAACATCTTTAGCCCAGGGGACTGTGTTTCCTTTTCTCATTCTGGTCCCTATTAATAAGCTCCAATACTCAATTTATCTCTTGTCTGGAGCCAGAATTGACATGAAGGGGTTGGCTCCCATTGTAAAGTTCTACAAGGGTGATATCGTCTTGTCCAAATGTGTAGAGGAAAGTTTCTTAGATGTTGAGGGGGGAAAAAAGGAGAAATGTAAAGAAAAAAAGGTCCATGGGAGCAAGTTTATTAAATGTATATACGTATCCCAGGCAAAACAGCAAATGTAGATGCTCATCTCCCTATTCTCCCGTTCTTATTTCTCCCAGATTCAAACCCTGACTCTCCAATGATCATCTTCATTGACCCTGGGTCACTTAGTCCCTTTCTTTAGGCCTCAGTTCCCTAGACTCTCAGTTGAGGGGTTGCATTGGATAACCTCTGAGGTCCATTGCATTTCTAAATCTGTGATCACAGGATCGGAGTTCATATCTTGCTCCAGAAACTTACTGGCTATGTAAGGAAGGGCAAATTCCTTCACCTCTAACAATTGAGGGGACAGGACTAGGTGGCTTCTAATGGCATGTAACAGCTTTGAATCCTAGGGCAGAATGTCTTTCAAAGCATTTTAAGAGTTTTCCGTGAGAGGATGCCTTGCCCCTGCTTTTTTTTTTTTTGCAGAAGTATAGGAATCCTTGTGCATGGAACATTATATGTATATTCAGGTTTTTTTTCAATGTGTTGCTCAGTTTTGCTGATTTTTTTTCCTCTTCTTTTAAAATGTCTTTGTACAATGGGATGGTTCTTTGAGAGTGAAGAGAGGAAGGTTATAGGGGGATAATTAGATATTATAAATGAAAGATATGGATAAAATTTAACAGTAACAAAAAAAGAATTCTCTTCTTCCATAGATGAACAGATCTTGAACAAAATCTCTCTTGTGAGGAGGGACAAAGTTGTTTATTCAACAAAGGCATGGATGTGTCCTCCCCAGAGTTTGTTTATTTTGAAAAAGTGTGGCTATCCCACAGGAAAGTCCCCACCTACTTACGCATCTCCAAGTTAACTGAGAATGCATCCTGGTGGGAAGATAATGGGCAGGACTTTGTATCAAAGGCTACTCATCTCCTCTGGGGACTCTCCAACATCCAGGACCAGAAAATAATGATGATTTCTGGAGGGACCAAGATGAATGATGAACACAATGACATGTAGGAAGATCAAGAACATTGGTCTTTGACCGCGGGCATTTCAGCTCAAGATGCCACAGCTTCTAACTTAGAGAAACTGTTTTTTTTTTAACAGAAAATAGAAGAGTTGAGATATGGAGTCTTTCGTGTATGAGTAGTGAACACCTTTATTTCCCTTCCTTTTAGCAGCTCACTAAAAGTGGCAGAAGCATCTGTGCTCACTCTCCCAGCACTGCTCTCAGAAGGAGAGCAAAAATTTAACTGCATGTTCCATCGTCCGTGGCACCGGCCTATAAATTGTGGTTATTGTTATCATCGTTATGCATATTATTAAGGCCGCTATTCGTTGCACCTAAAATATGAAAAAAGTTCATTAACCCCCTGAAATGATTGAAGAATAGCAGGAAGCTCTGTGTATCAGAAACCCCAAGCCTGAGTCCTTATCACCTGGGAAAATCATTTCTCCTCTCAAAGTGTCTGTTTCTGCTTCTGTAAGATGGAGATAATAGTACCTACCCTCCAACATCACAACAGTGTGTGATGATCGAATGAGTGACAATCAACAAATACCTCCTCTGTGCCAGGCACTGTGCCAAGAACTAGGGTTACAAAAGAGGAAAAAAGCAGACCCTGCTTGCTTTAAACTTACATTCAAATGGGAAGGGATGAACATTAATAGAGGCTTCAAAGATACAGAGGTGATGGAAGACAGTTCCAAGGGGAAGGCACCAGCAGTTGTGAAGGATTGGACTCCTGTAGAAGGGAGTCTATGAAATGACTCAAACTGTGGCTTGAGAGAAGCCAGGGGAAAACCAAGAGGTAGAGGGAAGGGAGAAGAGCTTTTCAGGCATGGAGGAGAGCCCAGCAGAAAGGAATGGAGATGGTGATGGAACCTATGGGACAAAAGCCAAGTAGGCTAGATCAATGTCTGGAGAATGTGGAGAAGGTGGAAGGGAGCGATGTTCAAGGAAGCTGGAAAGATAAGAAGGGTCAAGTTGAGAGGAGTCTTTCATGCCAAATGGAGGAATTGATACTTGATCCTCGAGTTAACAAGTAATAGAAAAATGTAGCCGTTGTAGTAATAATCATGCTGGTAAAGAAGCTGTGTGACGTTGTAAACAGCAAGCCATAGAATGGAACTGAAAAACAAAGAATTTAGAGACAGAGGACGTGGGTTCGAATCATACCTCTGGCACTTACTATCTATGTGACCTTTGGCAAGTCACTTGTCTCACACGGTCTTCAGTCTCCTCATCTCTAAAATGAGGGGATTGGATGACATGGCTCCTGCGGACCCCTCTACCTCCAAATATGTACATTCCTAAGAATGTCTCAGATCCTGCCTCAGACATATACTGTGAGAAGATGGGAAAGTCACAGCTTCTGAGCATCCCAAACAAATCTATCAAACGCTCAAACCACGAGCATTTATTTAGCACCTACTGTGTATATTAGGCACCAGAGATACAAACATAAAGCATCAAATAATGCTTCTCACAAGGAGCTCATTAAGACTGCAGAGCAACTGCAGATAGGCATTGCATGAGAGAGTTTCCTCACTGGGACTTTCTTACACCAATGAAATTATAAGACTAGACAAATTGTCATCATAATGTACAAAAACTCTTCTCATTATAAAACACCATGTACACATAAAGAACTATTTTTCCCTTAGCACCAAGCACAGTGCAATGTTAAATGAATATTAGTTAAATGAATTAAATTCTTTTGGAAACAGTGGGGAACACTGGTTTTCTCTAATTTTTAATTATGTATACTAGTGACCAACAATGTTAGGAGGATTTGGTAGGATCTGGACCATTCAGTTGGCTATGGGTTAGTTCAACATAGTGCATGCTGCACAGTAAGCACTTAAAGGATGCTAGTTCCCTTCCTCCCTCTTTCCTTCCTTCCTTCCTTCATTCTTTCCTTCCTTCCTTTCTTTTTTCCTTCATTCATTCCCTTGTTCCTTCCTCCCTTTTTACCTTCCTTCTGTCCTTCCTTCCTTCCTTTCTTCCTTCATTCCCTTGGTCCTTCCTTACTTTTTTCCCTTCTTTCCTTCCCTCCTTCCTTCATTCCTTCCTTACCTCTTCCCCCTCTCCCTCCCTCCTTTCTTCCTTTCTCTTTCCTTTCTTCCTTTGCTACTTTCCTCTATCCTTTTCCCCTTCCTCCCTCTTTTCCTTTTCTCTTTCTTTACTATCTCCCCTCCTTTCTCCATCCCTTCCTTCTCTTCTTTCTTCTTTCCTTTGTCTCTCACTACTCCGTCCTTTCTTTCCTTCCCCCTTTTCCCTCCTTTCTTCCCTCCTTCCCTTCCTTCCTTCCTTTCTTCTGAGGTCAAGGTTATGAATTTCAGTGGTAGAAGAGCAATAAGAGCCTCTCTCCTACTTTCACACTCTGTGGCCCTGATTCCAGTTTGCCCTTCCAAATCAATCAATCAACAAACACTTATTAAATGCCCACTATGAGCTGCCCCTGTGCTGTTCCCGGAATGTGTACTCCTCTGATTGCAGAAGAGTCTGGTTGGCTTGGGCTAAACCCACTGGCGACATTGGAAGCACAAGTTTTGACAAGCAGCAAGAACTGTCAGATCACTATGCAAAAGAGATGCTTCGGCAGAAAAAGATCCTGGAATCAGAGGATCTTTGTTCGAAACCGGACTCTGATATTTCTCACCTCTGTGGCCTTGGGCAAGTCATTTAAACTGCCTGAGCCTTAATTTCCTCATCTGTAAAATGGGGATTTAGACCAGGTAACTTTTGAGGCTCTTTTCATTTATAAATGCTGCTATGACTCATGTAGGGACAGGGCCTGGGTGATGTTTCAGAGCAGTACCAACAAGAAACACAAGGGGGCACTGAGGGGGTGAATAATGCACTCCGTCCCCATTGCCTAGGCTGGGCTCCCAGGAGAGGGCTAGGACACAGAAGACCCTATTTTGCGTAGTCTCCCAGCTTCTGCTGTTTTTCTTCTTATAGTGTACAAATAAACAGAGGGATGAAAAGGCCACAGGGGCTCCAGACCCATCATCTGCAGCCGTCCCCAGCCTCCAACACGTAAACACATCGCGTTCTGAAAAACACTGGGAATGATGTCCTGTGGGCTTGGGGAGGGTCTAGGGGTGCAGGCAAAGCAGAGGGTTCTGGGCTTAACTCTGATCTTGGCTGCTACTCACACAACGGAAATGCCTGGATTTCCTGATGTTACTGAGAAATATGGCTCCAAGCAAACAGAAATAGACTCCAGGCAAGAGGAAGCTCACGTGCACATGTTTCCTCCTCTTGCCATTTTATTGACCCAGGTAGTTTGACTTTCTGGACCAGGACTTCCTCTGTCCTCCCTGGTGGCAACTTCACTTCCGACAGTGGCCGGCATCTGTAGAGTTGTAGCTACAGAGCCACAGGGAGCTACAGAGGTCATGGAACCCAATGCCCACATTTTGCAGAGGAAGGAGCAAAGTGGCTCACCCAATATCAACCAGCAGGTATGGAAAGTGACCAAGGCAGGACAGGAATTCAGACCCTCTGTCTCCATCACTCCAGCTGCTGCAGTAGACCTAGAGAGCACCAGTCAAGATGTAAGGGTAAGAGGGGAAGTGCCAGCAGCAAGCCAAGACTTGGAATAAGTAATATATTATCTCCACTGTATTTATTAAATACAGACAGTAGGTGCTAAATAAATGTTTGTGGTTTGAGTGCTTGACTGATAGACTTGTTTGGGGTGCTGAGAAGTTGTGACTTTCCTGTGACTCCATAGTGTGTGTGTGTGTGTCTGAGGCAGGATTTGAACCCAGATCTCCTCAGGAATGCATAGATTTGGAGGTGGAGAGTCCCCAGGGGCTGTGGTATCCAACCCCCTCATTTTATAGATGAGAAAACTGAAGACAAAGTCGATTCTTACTGACATCCACATCTCTTTCCCCTACACCATTGAATAGGAGAAATTGAAGGAAGAACCTCAGTTCAAATCCCGACTCTCTGCTGTCCAGGCAACTGTGGTCAAGTGACTCCCTCTCAGCCTCAGTTTCTTTAATTGTAAAATAAGAGCCTTTGGATATGCGGCCTTGGAGAACAGTAGAAGTAATGCTGCAGGAGTCTGGGTTCGAATCCTGGCTCTGGTTTTTAAAACCTTCTTGTCTCTGTGCCTCAGTATCTTCATCTGTAAAAAGGACTAGATGGCCTCCGAGGTCCTTTTCATCTCCAAATCAATGAATGATTCGATGATCCTAAGAAGCCATGACTAGATGGAATTTACGGGACCCACTAATGCTAAAATCATGCTGAAAGTAGCTTCTGAATTTTGGTCTAAGTTTGGGATTCAGGGCACTCCAACCTTGGGTCTTGGGGCTTGCTGACCGTATGCTATTGTTCCCTCGTTACGTGGTAGAGGAAAAGAGAAACAGCCCAGCCATGTGCTCCTTCCTGGAGTGTGTACACAGGCCTGAATACCCTAGAGTCAGGGACTGTTCTCTTGCTAATGCAATACTCTGATGCCATCCTACTTGCTGAGGCAGCTTTGGGCCTGAGACTGATAGAATGGGTAGATAAGCCCAAGCAGACTGCTCAAATAACCTTTCTCCAAACTTGAGAGGACCCCAGAGACTGAAGTGCAGGGAAGGAATCCGATATCTGATGCAACCAAATGGAAATTCACCAAAGTCCTCCATTTAGCTTCAACTTGTGTTGATTAGAATGGAAATTTCTCACTCTCGGGCTTTTATGCAGCCGCAGATCAGCCTCTCTCTGTGGTTTAAAAGTGACTGGTTCATTGTGTCATGAAAGGCACAGACTAATAATGCATCATAACCACCTGCAAGAAACCAAAAGACAGAACAAAACACCCCAAGAGCTTCCTGGGTAGTGGCTACAGGAACCTGTCAGTCTCCATATAATATGAACTCCATTTATTCAACAAATTTTTCACTATAATGGGCTATGGGCTCATTACTTTGTATTAGATGGGTCAGAGTCGCAAAGAAGCACATTTCAACTGGATGCCGGGTAAGGAAATTACATAAAATTAGAATAATCAATAAATGGAGTGGTCCCCTCACATTGTAAGTCCTGAGACAGAGACTGGATGTTAGGACTTTTCTTCAGACATGAGATGGCCTCTGAGGCCCCTTCAAGCCTGGAAATTCTGGAATTCTGAGAAACTTAAAAAGCTGTATTTCCCCTAACTCCTCACCATCAGCTTGCTGTCTTGTGATCTGCCTCTCTGGAACTGGGACACAGAGCCCAGGAACTAGCCTAGTTCTGCAAGGAGATGAGTACACTTTCTTGATCTAGTAATAAAGGCAGCAAGGAAAGAAGATCTGCTTGGGAAGGAAGGAGAATATCAGTGGATTGCAGAATGTCAGTGTTGGAAGCAACCTAGCTCAGAGGCCATCAAGACTTAGGTAGAGTCTACCTCTGGTTAGTAATCATGATCTGGGTGTCACAGGGGATAGACAGCTAGACCTGGAATCAGGAAGATTTGAGTTTAAATCTGGCCTCAGACCTCATTTGCTGTATGGCCCTAGGAAAGTCATTTAAGACTTTCCCACCCTCAGTTTCCTCATCTGTAAAATAGGAACGATATTAGCACCTGCCTCCCAGGACTGATGTATCACGTGATATATTTGCAAAGCACTTTTTAAGCCTTAAAATGTTGTATAAAGTTAGCTATTATTATTAATTATAGAGTTGGAAATGATTTTAGGTCAATTAGTCTAACCCCAAATTGAATAAGAATCATCTTAATAACATGAACCCCCACTTGAAGACCTCTCATGAGGAGGGGAAACAATAGCTCTGAGGCCACCCATTTCAATTTTAGCAAACTTTAATTGTTAGATTGTTTTTCACATTAAGCCTACAATTTCTCCTACTTCTGCCATGTGGAGTCCAACAAGATAACCTAATCCTCTTTTCCCCCTTTTGGAGTTGATATCTTCTCTCCCAAGTACGTGGATCCTTCAGATCTCCAGTTTCTTCAGCTGGTCATTGTCCTCCATGGTCTCCAATACTGTCACTACTCCCTCTTGGCCATTCTCTGAACCCGTGCCAGCTTATCGGCATCCTTCACATTCTTGGTACCTACCCCAGTACTCTAGCTGTGGTCTGACCAGGGAAGAGTCAAGCAAGCTGGCCATCTTTCTCTGCTCCACTTGTATTAATGCAGTCTAAAATCACATTGGCTGATGACCACCATTCAGTGACCTTTCGATAATAAACATCATGTTGATGACAGAAAGCGTTAAACTTGAGAGTCAGGAAAAACTTGGGTTTGAATAGAATTCTGAGATCCTAGGAAAGTCACTTAACCCAAGTCTCAGCTTCCTCAATCTGAAAAAGGTTGTCAGCCATGTCTGACTCTTCATGACTCCACTTGGTGTTTTCTTGGCAAAGATACTGGAGTGGTTTACCATTCCCTTCTGCAGCTCATTTACAGATGAGAAAACTGAGGCAAACAGAATTAAGCAACTTGCCTAAGATCACACACCTAGGAAGTGTTTGAGGCCAGATTTGAACTAGGAAAATGAGTCTTCCTTACTTTAGTCCTAGCTGTCCCGCCTGAAAGTGGAACTATTAAAAGCACTGACCTCACAGGGTTGTGGACCCCCTGATCAAATGAGAGAATGTTTGTACAAGGCTTTATAAATATAAAATTATTATAAATATATAAATATAAAATTATAAATATAAAATATAAACATTAAAAAGTCTTTCATTATTGTCATAAATTTTCAAGATTTCACAAAGTTGGGAGGGATGGCTTAAGTGATGTGTTACAGAAACAGGATCCCAAAATATATAGGCTAGGACAAAGGATCTAATATGACAAGGTGAAATTGCACAAAGAAAGACATCTGTGAAATCCTGCATTTGGGTTTATATAAGGACCACTGACCAAGAGATCCCTTGGGCACTACTTAGATACTTCTTTAAGGGTTGGCATTGATTCATTAATGAGCACTGTTTGACTCCATTGAATCAGTTCAAAACCCACCCCATTCTTTCATTTGGGCCCCATGGATCCATTTTGATTCTAATCCTTTCATGAAAAATTTTGGAAATAGCTTTGTGAAAATACAGAGAGACTACATCTATGATACTCCCCTGCTCTACCAGTCTGGTTACTCAATCAAAGAAGGAAATGTGGTTAGTCTGACATGAGCTGTTCATGATAAAACCCATGCTGGTCTTGTGTGATTAATGTTTCCTTTTCTAAGCACTCATAAATCATCTCTTAAAAAACATGTTCTATAATTTCTTCAGAAATTGGAGTCAATCTTGGCAGCCTTAAGCTTGAAAAACTCACATTCCTTCCATTTTGAAAATTCTGGAGCATTTGTTCACCTCCAATACAGCCCTACCTTTCCCACCATCCACAATTTTCCCAAAGATCACCCACCATGGCACATCAGGCACATTAAGCATCTTTTTGGATTCTAGGATGAAGTTTCTCTGTGCCAGGGCAACTGGACTCTAGTGGAAGACCAGCTTCTTGACCCCCTGAGCCTCTCTCTCCCCTCATACTTATTCTCTGTTGAACCCAATATTTTCTCTAGCTTACAGAAGATATATGGTCAACCCTGCAGTTCTAGTATCAGCCTATAGCTCTCCTGATCAGGTCTTCAGATCATCAGATAAATAAATTTTACTGATCCTGCTTTGGTATACTCCATGCTGGGTCGGGAGTCAGGAAGACTCTCCTTCTTCAGTTCAAATCTGGCCTCAGACATTTCCTAGCTGTGTGGTTCTGACCAAGGCATTGAACCCTGCTTGCCTCAGTTTCCTCATCTGTAAAATGAGTGGAAAAAGGAAACAGCAAACCAGTCCAGTATCTTTGCCAAAAGAAAACCTAAATGGGGTCACAGAGAGTCAGATACAACTAAACAACTTCAGCAAAAATCCCTGACCAAGAGCCTATTTCACTGGCCCAAAAGTCTAAATCTCATTGTCCAATACTTTCTTCTTAACCAGAACTTAATTTCCCTATTCTCATTTCTCTTGTAAAGTCCCTGCTTTCAATTTATTACAGTGATGAAAGTAGTACCTCCTTTTAAGTCTTCATTGAATTGCCTAGGACATCATAAGCCTTGAATTAATAACAATAATAATGAACAATAACTAAACTAATAACTAGTATTTATGGAATGCTTTCAGGTTTGCTGAGAGCTTTATATATGCTAAGTCATTTAATCCACACAACAACACTGTGAGGTAGGTGATATAATTAACCCTACTTTACAAATGAGGAAACTAAGGTACATTGAGGTTCAGAGCTAACAAGTGTCTGTAACAGCAAGCACACTAGCATACCCAGGATGGCTGCAACATGGGTTCTATGATCTACTTTACTAAAGGAAAATGACTTTAAAGGGGTCAACACTCTTTAATTGTGTGTGTGTATGTGTGTGTGTGCATAAAATTCACTTAGTTTAGGAGGAAAAAGCACCCTTAACTTCAGAAAATACAAACAGAGATTACAAGAAGACAAAAAATACAGACAGAGAAAATAACACAATTCAACAGACCAACAGACAGGGCTTCTAGCTGTCTGACCATTACATACCTACATAGTTAATTACCAGAGGGAGAAGGACCAACATCTGCGTTTTCAAAGCCAGGGGGCTCATTGGCTACCCAGAGTCTCATCTGGCCAAATCACACAATTCTTCCTATAAGTGAGCCCCAGAGCAAAACCTCACCTCAGAGTATGTATATCCTTCTTCAGAGTCAGAGGACATCACAACCTTCATGACCTACTGCCTAATTACAAAGTAACAAAAAGTATGGGCCTTCCTGAAAAACAAGCCTTCCCCCCAATCAAGCCCCTCCTGTTGGGCTCTACTTGAGGCCCATTAAGGGGCAGAGAAGAACTTCAGATTCCCTTACCATTACATTTGGCCCCAGGATCTTTCATGCCCATTACACAGACAACTTCTATCTGAATTGGCATTAACATCTCTTAAGTACAACATAATCCCCACAAAACAAACACAAAACATTTGCTAGATACATAACATAAGAACTCATTACCAGAGTGGTCACATGACCTTAAACAAACACAAAGTATGTAGCACTATAATCCCCCTAATCCAAAACAAAAATGTCCAAATAAAGTTCTCTCTGTGGGGAGTGCATCCTTCTCCCCACACTGCCTTGCAGGCTTCCTCCTGGCACTCTTAGGTGCAGGTTTTAATGAGTTACATCCCAATCTTAACACTGCTCCAGCAAAGCCTGTGCTAGCAGTCATCCTGAGTACTCTGGGGTGCTTGCTGTTACAGTGGCCAAGGCAGTTTTTCAATTCAGACTTTCCTGATTCTGTGTCCTGAACTCTATCTACTTTCCCTAGCTACTCTAATTATCAAACAAGAACAGAGAACCATAGAATCTCTGAGTAGAAAAGGACATTGGAGTCCATTGAGTCCACTGTAGAAAAGAATTCCAACAAGAAGTCATTAGATCTGTGTTTGAAACCCTCCATTGAAGGAGAGCCCAGAGACCATAGCACTTATGAGTAGCTCCAGTTGTTAGGAAATTGACCCTTACATCCTTATAATGTCCACTTATGGAGGTCAAAGATTATATTGTTTTTGTTTTTGTCCTTTCAAGCACCTCATCAGTGCCTGGAACAGAATAGGCACTTAAGAAGTTCTTAAGTTTGCCTCTTTGCAAAGTCCCATAATTACTCCTAGTTCAGCACAAGTCTATCTCCTCTTCCCTTACTTAACCTCTTGCAGACGAGTTTCCTCATCTGTAAAATAATCCTTGTACAACGCCACATTCTAATAATGAGGGAGGAAAAGCCAGGGTCTTTCCTTGAATACCAACTTGAAGAAACGCACTCAATAACTCATCCAACAAGGCAGAGTACAAGATATGAAGGCATTAACAAATTAAGTAATCATTTCTTCCACAAATATGCATTCCTCTCAGTGCTAAGGTTTTGGGAGATACTTGGGTAATTAATGGTGCCAAACGGCTGTCAGCATCCCCTAAATACCCCTTCCTCCTTATCCTCTTTACCTTTATTCGTGCAGTTCTCTCTGGGATGCATTCTCTTCCATCCAATATCCTTCAAGATCCAGCTCTAATCCAGCCTCCTCTAGGAAGCCTCCATGACTTTTCCATCTAAAATGTCTCTCCCTACTGCCTGAACCATTCCTTTGGTCTCATCTCACTTATTGCCTCATAGAATGAATCATCTCTTCTGTTTTGCCAATTGAACTCCTAAAAGGCATATGTCAAAGGGCCTGACCTCTGACATATCCTTAAGACAAGGGAGTAGCTCAAAGAAAGTTTTCTCAGGGATGCAATATCCAGTTGCTGAAGACCTCATCACTATCCCACCTCACCCCCTAGCTCCCAGGAAGTGACAGATATGGTCAGGGATGCACAACAGTCCAGATACACAGATATAATTGTCCTAAAGTCATTTCCTCCAACAGTCCTGACAGCAAGAATTGTTACACTCCTTTGCACATTGTTGTTACACTCCTATCCACATTGTTGTAGCCCTCAATTAGTATTTATCAACAAATAGCCATGTTGCATAATTAGTAGGGTTTCTAATCAGCGGTTTAGAAGATTTTGGAACAGATCTTTAATATTTTAAAAGACTTTTGAATCACAGATTTTAGTATTAAATCAGATGATATCATCTTTCTCTTGGACTGCTTGATCATGAAGATTGGACTATAGAAATTCTTCATCTCCCCAAAAATCTGGCAGATGACCTTAAGTAAAGGGAAAGAACAGCAGTAGCTTGCCATTTTGGAGCTCTATCTCATGGACTGACATGGTGAGAATTTGCTCAGGATTGTTTGGGGGAAGTTCTCCAATCCTAATTTCAACATCTGATTTTTACAGGGAAAAAAGTGGAAGAAAATGCAAACTGCATAGATTATGCCATGCAATTGGGTGGGAAGACCTTTGAGTTAGTCATTCTTTATATTTACATTTCTGCCAACCTGGAAGACAGTAAACCAGAATTGAACAGAATAAAGAGAAACAGATTAGGCTATGTTTACAACAATGTACCTTGCTTTCAATGATCCCAAGCTGTGTCATAATACACACCTTTTTTGTTTATTTGTTTTAGTCTCTTCCCATTGATGCTTTCTGACTTTAGACCATGGATAGCCACAATCTCTAAAGAATTAATATTGCCACAGACCCAATAGCAATGAAGAGATTTATTGTGGATTTATGAAGGTTGTAATATATTACCAACAAGTGACTTGCATACAAGAAATAGAAAAGACATCAAAGAAGGGTAGGATTGGAAAAGGAGGTGATCTACTCATAAGCTGAGGTTCGCAGATGAGTGCTTTGAGTGTCGTGCTGTTACCCAGGAAATAAGAGTTCCAGAGTGTCAGGGAGATCCTCTTGGTCTGATTTATTAGAGGATATGGACAAGAATTGCACATGATGAAAAAACAAGCATAGGATGCAATAACACGCACTGGATCCTGCATCACTGATATCACAAACCCCCTGAATTAGCACAGCATTTAAAGGGTAGTCTTCCAATTCAATCTTCCAAATCCAGTTTTTCACGATGATACACTTCTCTATTTAGGAGCAAGTATTCTTCCTAGCAGAAAAATCTATATTTAGACTGCATTATCTACATGCCTTGATTTTAATACCAGGAACATAAACATTCCTGAATATTAATGTAATGTTGTGTATGATGAAAGGTATACTGAATCTGAGTGATTGACCTCCACCTAGTTATTCATTTCTCTGTAAATTGTACATCATTATATAGAGCAATCAAACAAACATTATAGAAAGAAATGTATAGAAGGAATCTTTCCTCTCCTCCACTCCATTGGAAGCTGACAAATGGAAAGACGAAACCAATACATTGACAATAGACAGTAATTCTCAATATCGTAAATCACAGAAGGCCAAAAACAATGTAACTTGCATGTCCTCATAATTGCTTGGTATTAAAATTGAAGCAGATCACTATAAGTAGGAACAAATTCTCGATCTAGGCCCTGCCTACCTTTCTGATTTTCTTATTCTTCACTCAACTCCATATACTCTGAAATCAAGTGATATTGACCTCTTTTCCATTCTATCTCCCATCTCCAAGCATTTTCACTGCCTATCTTCCATACCTGGAATACCCTCCCTCCTCACGTCCGCCCCCAGACCTCTATGACTTCCTTCAAGCCTCAACTAGATTTTACTTTCTACAAAAAGCCTTCCAAAAATTCTTCTTGACTTCAGGGTCTGCTCTCTGAGACTGCTTCGAATTCTTCCTGTATTTATCTTGTTTGTACATAGCTGCTTACTGTGTGTATTGTATGCATATAGACTATGAGGTTGTTGACAGTAGGGTCTGGGTTTTTTGTTTGTTTTGTTTTATTTGATTTTTGCTTTTCCTTGTATCCCCAGGGTCTAGCACAGTGCCAGGCACATAGTACCTGCTAACTACAAATGCTAGTAGACAAACTCCAGTGCACATGTCTCTTATATAAGACATTGCAGATAGACAATGATTTGAGCCTAGAATTCAATAAGAGAAAAAGCCCAGGCTAGATTGCTTTTAGGAATTTTGGGGAGAGCTTTGAATAACCCCTGCTTATCTCTGAAACAAATGCCTGTTTTTTTTCACAACAGTATTCTTCTAGAGATATTGTATGACCGAAGAATAAATCATCTCTCGATTTTCTAAGAATTGAAGATGTAGACCACCCAAAGGGAAATGGAGAGGCATGTGGTAGCCATAAGGAGCTTACAGCATATTAACAATGAAGAATCACACAGTAAGATCTGTACATGGTATGTTATCAAAGACCTGGATGACCAGAAAAGGAGATAATTCATTAGTAAGAGTGAAAGATAACTGAAGAAGAGATTATGTGAGCCATTGGCAAACTTGTGATGTCAAAATATCTAGAGGAAAGGCTAAAGCATGTTGTATGCAGACAGTTCAAGGGTAGAAATAAACAAGAGCCTCAAAAGATGATAATATATGGATAGATGATGATCCACCATTGCAGAAAGTATCATTATTAATAAAACCATCAATTCACCCAAAATTAAAGAATGCTCAAATGAGAATATTCCTAGCTAGATTATGACAAGCAATAATTTCTATGTTCCAATTTAGCAGAACCTTCAGTAAAAGAACATTTTTATTATTCACTGATTCCTTTTTATTTAGAAAGCTCTACTATAATTTTCTAATTAGTCAATTTAATAGACTAATTAAGACTTCCATATCTTCCCCATTATTAGAAAAACTCAATCTTTAAAAATCGTGCTTTGGGATAATTAGCCTCTGGAGGTAAGTATTAGAGAGTTTTAAAAGACCCCAGAAGTCATCTAGTTCAGCTTATGCCCAAATGGGAATCTCTTCCACAATAGGTCATGCAAAGTTTCCTATATTTATAAAGTAATGGGCAGACCATCAGTAGGGTATTGTGTTCAGTTCTTGGAATCACATTATAGGTAGCACACTGGTAAGATAAAGAGCAAACAGGTTGAGGGCAATCAGAATATCAAGGGGATTTGAGACTATGCCCTATAAGGATGAGAAGGAGCTAAGGATATGTAGACTGAGATAAAGGAAATAATCAGGGAGACGTAATGATTAGTATTCAATAGTTGTGAGGGGTTCCAGTCCAACATATCATTATTATTATTATTATTAATTTATTTAGTCTAACTTACAATCAAACATAATCCACACTAGAGTACATCCAACAATGGACATTCAGCCTCTGTGTGAAGATGTCCAATGAGGAAGGATGATAGTCAATCTTAAGCATCTAAAGGGCTACCGTGTGGAAGGTCCTTATTAGGCTTCTGCTTGGCCCCAGAGGGTAGAACAATGGAGAGAAGCCAGAAAAAGGAAGATTTAGGTCCAACAGAAGGAGAAACTTCCTAATGGTTAAAGCTGTCCCAAAAAAGAGTGAAGCTGTTCAGAGGCACTAAATTACTCCCCATAAGAGATTTTCTGAAAAAGGCCAGATGACCATTGGAGAGACACTAGAGAAAATTCTTATTCAAGTGCAAGTTGGTTTTGATCAGAGGTCCTTAACCAAAGGTCACTGAGTTTTGTTTTTAGTTAATATTATGATACTTATTTCAAGTTATTTTTTAAAATGTTACGTATTTTGTTTTATGCATTTAAATATGTACTTCTGAGAAGAGGAACAAGGTTTCATCAGGCTGCCAAAGTAGGCCATGTTACAAGTTAGGAATTGCTTAAGCAGAGGGGAATAGACAGTTTGTGAGGTCCTTTCCAATTCTAGGGATTTGTGGCTTACTATAATATTATAAGTCAAAATGTTGGACAGCTACCTGGAGCAGTGGATAGAGTGCCAGCCCTGGAGGCAGGAGTATATGGGTTCAAATATGACCTCAGACACTTACTAGCTTTATGATACTGGAAAAGTCACTTAACCATGATTGCCTCAGTTTCCCCATCTGTAAAATGAACTGGAGAAGGAAATGGCAAACTATTCCAGAATCTTTGCAAAGAAAACCCCAAATGGGATCAAGAAGAGTCAGTCATGACTAAAACAACTAAACAATAACAAGGAAAAATGTAGTAAAGTTCATAAGAAAGTAGAAATGCTGAAAATAGGAAGTCTTAGCAGTAGTAGATGGTACCCTAGAAAAAGAACGAAAGCCAGAATCATAAACAACTGCTCTCATGATTCATGGAGTTAAAGCCTAGCCTGCTTTCAAAGACCTGGTTAATGTCCTAAGTACATTTATGATCAATCAGTCATTGCATTAATGTCTTCAATTGCTTATCAATGGCCTAGGCTATGGCTTTATGTTGCTTTATGACTAGAAATGGCCCCAAAGTGTCAGGACACAAAATAGTGCTGATGTGGACAGCTCAAAATCCAACTCCCTTAGCTAAATATTTAGGTTTCAAAATTGAATTGAGAGAGGCAGGATGAAAAAAGATTAAGAAGGATGGGCCTGAGTCTGCTCTGGATGGCAAATGGGTCTAATCCACCCCAATCACGTTGTGGATTGTAGCCATTTAAGATAGATACTTTTACTAATTGGAATTGCTGTGCTAATTCAGTTCTGCAAATAAAATAGCCAAGGAGTGTGGAATGGAAATTAACCATACAGCAATATACAGAAGCTATGTTTTTCTTCCTTTCCCTTTTTTTCATTTAAAAAGTCTATATTATAAGAGATGGTACTGTGGTTGCAATGAGGGAAAGGGATACAATGGGAAAACTAGGTAATGTAAGAAAAGATTGAAATAAGCCTATTAAAAATAAATGTATTGCATGGAAAAAATATATGATTTCATTGTCAGGCCTTCTGAAGCCATCTTTCATCTGTCCTTCATGACAAATGAGATATAACATGAAATTAAATGGCATTGATGTTTCCTTACAAGCTGAATTGCTTTAAGAGTTCCCATTCACAACAATTAAAGGATGTTCCTTATTATCGGTGAAGGTGATTTTGTTAAAATTCTCTCTGAACTACTATGTCAACTCTTCTACTTCCTGTTCCATCCTGACCATCCCCCTACAGGGCAGTCAGGGGAAGACAATTCCCTTCCTAAAATGTGAACCCCAGAGCTTCAGATGTGGTCTGAGTGGAGTGTTGTACAATGACACCATCATCTTCCTCATTTTTTTTGCTTTTTTTTTGAGGGGGAATGTAAGGCAATTGGGGTTAAGTGACTTGTCCAAGGTCACACGACTAGTAAGTGTTAAGTGTCTGCGGTCAGATTTGAACTCAGGTTCTCCTGACTGCAGGGCCAGTGCTCTATTCACTGCTCCAACTAGTCATGCCTACCTTCCTTATTTTTAAAACTATTCAGTGGTAGACTGGAACAAGCTTATGAGAGTCAATAATTAATCACAATGAGGATTTATACTTCAGAAATCATCACATACTACAAATCAGAACTGGATTTATTATTTCATTGATTGTCTAGACAAGGAAATGATAGAGAAAATGTTAGCAATACAAAAGTAAACTTGAAAGTGTGCCACTTGTACATTCCCCACCCCTGGAGAGCTGGATGTTAAATATTTGACAATTCACCCTGACTGTTACACAGTTACAGCTAAGAGACCTTAAACTTACTTTTTCCTTGGCTGCCATGTCACAATCCTTGGACTTGCAATGGACAGAAACTCTCTTTTTTTTTTACTATGAAAAGGAGTCTAGCCACCCCTCTTCCATTCCATAGTGTAGTATTTCTTCCAAAAGAAAAAAGTAGGACTTCATATAATGCCATAAATTTTATTTTACAGCATGCCTCAAAAGTCTCAGTGTGGTTTTAACTTTAACTGCATTGAGATTTTGGGGACTCCCGGTGTCAGTCCATTTTCCTAAGTGACTCCCAATCTTTCTGGATACTGATTTTCTTCCCTACTTGGCTAGCTACCCCTTCCAGCTTCATGTCAGAGATCCAAAGAATACAGGTTTAGATAAACATTGTGGAATGGTAATTATTTAGATATGACATAACACTATTGTCACCCAAGTTCCAAAAATAGTTGGCTTCTTCGGCAGAGGTGATTTGCCCTGAAGGGTATTAGAATTATCCAGACTCTGTCAATATGTTCTGAAACATATCTGGTCAAAGAGGCCCGCTGGCTCTTCCCCATCCATGACATTCTGTCACCTACCTTTGCATAGGTCATTCTCCATACCTGGGATGCTCCCCCTCCTCCTGACCCCCTCCTGGAATCCTTAACTTCCTTCAGAGCACATCTCAGTAGCCATCTCCTCCTACCTGAGGCCTTTCCTGACCCACCCGGGTTGTTAGGGCTTCCTCCACCTGTGAGAAAACTTGTTTACTTCTCTGGGACTGAGCTGTTCTTCCTCATTAGAGTGTAAGCACCCTGAAATCAGGAACTGTTTTCTTCTTATTTTTATATTACCAGCATCTCATACAGTACCTGGCACATCAAGTGAACTGAACTGGAAAAATATGAGTTGTTTGGTTCAGCTGACTTTTTTATCCCATGAAATCTTACTACTGTGACATTGCAAATGGCAGGTGATTTATAAGCAACACTCACAACTGGACAAATGGGTTGCACTTAGCATAAGTTCATGTGTGTGATGGTATAATGAGAGGTCAGCAGTCATGTCAGGCAAGCCTTCTGCCTGGGAGGAACCTTGGTGGAGTCACTTTCCCTCAAGGTCTCATCCTCAGTTTTGCCATTTCAGGTACTCAACAAATCAATCAAGGCAAGGCAGTGACACAGCAGAGAAGACACCGAACTTGGAGTCAAGAAAAGACCAGGGTTCAGTTCCAACTCACACATTCATTAATTGTGTGACTCTGGGCAAATCATGTAACATCTCTGTTTCTCAAATCATGAAATATGCCTCTGTTTCCCCATCTGTAAAATGAGGAAGATGCACTTGATGGCCTCCAAGGTCCCTTCCAATCTATATTCCTACGAACAAGAATGAATTAAACATTTACTATGTGCAGAGCACTTGAAATACAAAGGACAAGAGCAAAAATGCTCCTTGACCTCAAGAAATGGACATTCTGCTTCAATTCATTCAGTCTTCACAGGGGTCATAGGATCCCAGATGGAGAGCTTTGAGACCCTGAATTCATCTTGACCAAACCCTTCATTTTACAGTTGAATAAACTGAAACACAGTGAAGCTGAATTCTTTATCCAAGACTACACAGCCAGGATTTGAATGGTGTTACTCTGAACCCTGCACTAAGCTCCAACCTCAATCCAATCAGCTCTCTTTCCACTCTGTAATGTAGGTTTTTCTTTTGGGTTTCCCATTAAGGACACAAGATTTGTAGGAGGGGGTAGACTCTTCCTGCCTGCTCCTCCAATTACAAGGCCA
>JAQQSW010000982.1:8162-24274 GCA_028646575.1 Pseudocheirus occidentalis
AGCATTCACAATGTTACAGCTTATCACAGAAAATCAAAATATAGCATTCACAACAACTTATCACAGAAAATGGCCACATAGTTTCCACCACAGTAGTCACAAAGTTTTCAACAAAGAACAATCATTTAGTAACTCAGGCATTAAATCATCCTTAAGGAGGTTTGCCTCCTCAAGGAACAGAAAGTACAATAGTCAAAGTTCTCCACTCATGGGGCACACTAAGTTAACTCAATCAGTCACTTATTCAGTCATCAATTACTAAGCACAATCATATAGTCAATCAACTCAATCATTCAATCATCCTTCATTATCCACTATTCAATCATCCAAAAATACACAGATCCTCTACCCCTAAGTCACTAGTAAATGTACAATTTCTCAGTCAGTACACAGTATGCAAGTAAAGTCTTCTTTCAGCTTGACTTGGGGTGGTCTCTCAGATTCCCAGGATCCCCTTCCATGATCCCAGATTCTACCTGGATTCACCAAACTGTCACCTGGGTTCAAAGGCAGGCAGCTCCCAAGTCCTTGTCCAGCTCTCTGTGAAGTTCCTGCTCTACATTGGAGCTCACAGTGTCTAGTTCATCTCAAATCCTTCACAGTCTCTGTTCCCAGGAAATCAAGGCTTAATAAACTGACAAACAAAGTCTTAAATCCTTCGCAGTCTCTGTTCCCAGGAAGCCAAGACTCAACAAAGCCACAAACAAGTTCATTCAAAGTACCAGAACAACAGTCATGCTTCCTCAGTCTTTTGGCAGTTTCGGCTGGCCCTTGGACTCAACAGAAGTTTCAGCTGGTTCCCAGAATCAAAATCACTCCATCCAATTTCTCCAAATAAAAATAATTCTCTCCAGCCTGGGGGCAGTGGGGAGATGGCTTTCCTCTTCAGCTTCCCCATTGGCAGCAGCTTCTGCTTTCCCGAACCTTGCTCCAAAAAGATCTGACTCTCCCTTTCTGGGCTTTTCCTTATATACCATATTGTCCTTCCCTGTTCAGCCCCTTCCTGTTATATCAGCAACAGGATACAGGAGTTCATACCTTCTGTTTCTTTAACAGAGGCTTAATCTGAACTAGGTGCTAAGTACCTCTTAGTTTAGCATTACAAAAGGAACTTCAAATCTCTTTACTGTTACAAAAGGGTTAAGTTTCCACATAACTGCTAAAAACTTCTAAAGACTGCTGATAATAAAGTGTGAGAAACAGTAGGAGTTTGGTTTCCATACAAGTGCTAGACATTACTAAAGTAAAATAAAGGAAATCAGCAGACAGTAGGTGGACCTGACCAGTCAGAAAGCAGACAGTGGCCTTGGGATTCTCAGGCCAGGATAAGGATAGATCTAGTCTAAACAGACTAAGGATAGATCTAGTCTAATCTTCTAAAGTGAAGAGTCAATGACCCTTCCAAAGTTACTACTGAGCTTACTTGATAAACCTCATATATAGTATCTGACACACCCAGCATAGAACTAGAGCCTCATTAGCAAAACATGGGATGTATGATAGTGTGTGATGATGGGAGGGACATATGGAAACACTGAAACCCTGAAGAGAAGGCAGCAATCCATCCTCCAAAGGGAGTGTCTGCACCAAACTAATGGCATAAAACTCTCCTTGCTTTTGTACCCCTGCCCCTCCCTTTCCTAAAGAAGTGTGGAGTCCACTTCTGACCAGAGGTGTTCAATTCCTCTGAACTTCTCATGAAATTTCTTTTGATACCCAGATTTTAGTATCAATTGTATATGTGTTTCTAACACAGGTGAGAAAGTATACAGTATTGGGGTGTGATAGAAAAGTACAAAGGAGAGTACCTGTGTGGAAATGAAGAAATAGCTATCTAGGGAACGCTCTTTAAATGGAGCCTTTTGGAGGAGATATTAACTCCACCCTCCAATCAGGGTCCCAGGGAACAGGACACTAATGAGGTGTTGAGCACCAAGACTGTTGCAATTGTGCAAGATGCTGAGGTTGGTGCTGATGAAGTTCTTGATTATATAATGAAGTCCAAATGAGGGCAGCTGGGTGGGAAATGAATGTGATGGTTAAGGAAGGTGACTTGACATCTTCAAATGTGTGTGTACTTATATATGCATATTGAGTGGAAGCATAAAATTAGAGTTATAAGGGACTTTAAGGTCATCACTATTAGGGCTGAAAAGCATTAAGAAGGGTTGAAGATGGCAATACCAAAGATAAGCTGGCTCATTCATTAGGAAATTATATTTAAAATAAAAACATTTTTATAGTACTTGAGTATGCAAAGCACTTTATATACATGGTACATTTGAGCCTCAAAACATTCCTGTATGGTAGATGCTACATTTATTAGTACTTTTTAAAATATTATTAAAGTACTAATTTAAAATATTCAAGAAGAAACAGAGGTAGGATAGGGAAAGGGAGAGAGGAAGAGGGAATGGCATTTTGATTCTACTCACTTCACTCTATATCCATTCATACAATGCTTTCCATTTCTCTCTGAATCAAACTTTGCATCATTTGTCATGGCACAGTAATATTCAGTTACATTCAAGTACCACAATTTGTTCAGCCATTCCCAAATTGGTGAGTACCTTCTGCATTTCCAGTTTTTTCTTCTGCCACAGAAAGGACTGATTAGATGAAGATATTGGTCTATGTATTATATATACATGTGTGTGTAAATGTGTGTGTGTATATATTTGCATATGTTTGCATATATGGTCACACATAGATCCTTTCCCTCTTTCTTTCAACTTTTTAGGTCATAGGCTAAGCAGTGGTATTGCTGAGTCAAAGGTCTTTTTTTTAATTGCTTACCAGAAAGGTTGGTACCATCAGTGGTTCTACTAAAAGAGCATTAATGTGCTTCTGTCCCACATCCCCTCCAAAATGTGTCATTTTTTTAAATTAACCTTTCCAATCTGATGGATATGAGGGAGAAATTCAAAGTTGCTTCATGATTTGGATCATTTTTTTTCATGTGACTATAGAGCTATCTTTCCTGGATTCCTTCCTCTTAGTATTATCTATTGTATTAATTGGAAATGACTTTTATTCTTCTAAATGTTACTTAGTTCTTCATATATCTTGGAAATAAAACCCTTACCAGAGAATTTTGCTACAAAGATTTTTCCCAGTTGTTTCCTTTTTTATTATAATTGTTAGTACAAAAACATTTTAATTTGACATAACTGAATTTGTCCATTTAGTCTTCTGTGATCTTCTCTGTATCTTTCATGGTCATACATTCTACCTTTATCCACAAATTGGGAAGGTAATTTCTTCCTTTTTTTCTACAATTGGTCATTGTAATGTGTAATACTAATTTATTATCCCCATTTTACTAAATGGAATGACTGGACTTCTGAGTGATTAAGGGATTTGCACATAATCACAGGCCACTAAGTGTTGGAAAGGAGATTCTAACCCAACTGGTTTAAACCTCCTTCTCTGCAACACCCACCCAACCTTCTCCATCCTGCTCTCTGAGAAATAGTTTCTCACACTGCCTTCTACAATAGCAATGAAGAAATCTGAAGGTGACAGCCTGATCACCATGGGCCCAGGGGTCACTCAGAAAAAAAAAAAGAAAAATCTCCTCTTCAACTCTGGTACTATGCAAACCCAGCTTAGCAACTAGATTAATACCGGGGTTTATGTTAAGCACCATTCTCTCTATTACCACCCCCATGCATCCAGGTAAGATCAGTCATCTTATACATGCCTGCAATAAACCCTCATCTCTAGCGTTATGTCAATGGGAATTTACTGACTTTGAAACTTCTCCTTGAAGTTGCTCAGGCTTATTTTTCATAGAAGTACTTAACATTAAGGCAGAAGCTTAATAATATTTTGATGGCATGGTAGGAGGTGGGGAGGGAGATGGACAATGAGAGAGCTCTGCCAATAAGATTGATTGGGAAGTAGACAAGACCACACTTGTAAACAGGGATTTATTTTGGCAGACTGATTAAAAGGTTAACAAGCAAGATGAATTTTGACAACTATTGGCACAGTTGATGATGCGTTCTCATCCTTTTCCAGTGAGCTAGAGTGGGGAGGAGTATTACGACCCTGTTTTAACCAATAAAAACAAACCAAGTGTGCACGCGCGCGGGCACACACACACACACACACACACACACACACACACACACACACTTTACCCAAGAACCCCCTGTAAGAACCTGAATTCAAAGCCAGGCTTTTGACTCCCCTCCCTGGATCCTTTCCGGGAGATCACATTGTCTTGGCTCATACTCCACTCCCAGCTCATTGCTGGGGAGCAAAAAGAGACCTTAGCAAGAGCAGCTCAGATGTTCTGGGGGTGTAGTCTGTGAGCCAGGCAGAAATGCAGCTTAGAGCTTGAAGAGAGCCAACAGAAAGTAGGCCACAGATTTTATGGGACTTGCTCTTGGTCTCAATGAAGAGAAACTAGGGTCAATACAGGAGCTAATTCTATTATATATATAATTATATGTATTATATATGTATGTCATTAAATGACACTGGTACCCACCTAACTATTCACTACTGCTATCTAGTATGACAATGAGATAAAAGAGGGAACATACAGTGGGGTTAGAGACTGATATACAGTGAAATCAAACTATCCTATCCATGAATGGTCTACATGAAGCTGTAGAAGAGACTCAGATACCTATGAGCAGTTAAGAAACCTGAGAAAAGCCCTGTACATGAGTCCCTGAACAATATGGGAGGTATAGTATAGTGCACTGGAAAAGTTTCAGGATTTAGAGACTGAGGTCCTGGGTTCAAATCCTGCCTTTGGTACTTACTGCCTGTGTAATCATAGGCAAGCACCCTGAACTCTCTGGATCTCATTTTCTTCATATGAACAATGAAGACATAAGCTAGATCAATAAATCAATAAACATTTGTTAAGAGTATACTATGTGCTAAGTGGACAACTAGGTGGTACAGTGGATAGATTGCTGAGTCTGAAGTCATCAAGACCTGAATTCAAACCTGGCCTCAGACACTTACTGATTATGGTTTACCTCAGTTTCATCATCTGTAAAATGAACTGAAGAAGAAATGAAAAACCACTCCAGTATCTTTGCCTAGGAAATCTCAAATGGGGTCACTAAGAGTTGAACACAACTCAACAACATGTGCTAGGAACTGTGCTAAGTGCTAGGGATATTATAATAAAGAGGTAAAAGACACTCTTTGCTTTCAAGGAGGGAGACAAAATGCAAATAATTATATACAAAGCAAGCTACATATAGTGTAATTAGGAAACAATTAAAAGAGGGAAGGCACTGGAATTAAAAGGGGTCAGGGAAAGCCTCTGAGGTCCTTTCTAAATAAAAACTGATAATCCTATGGTCTTCTTTTGGTCTATCAGGCTTCTGCTTTCTAGTCATCTGAAGCATCGTTCACAGAGTTGAGCTTATGAGGTATACAGTGATAGAGAAGCTCTTGTTCTGATTAATCCTAGCACAGAATTTCATCCTCATAATTATTTGGCAGTTGGGATCCCTTCTTTCTGTGCTGCCATGTTGGGTTCTGGCCCAGGGAAGTTAGTTTTGCCTTTTATGGCATCTACACAAGCCTTTTTCTGATTCCCTGATTGCTTGTGTCTTTCTTCCCTAACTACCTCTAATTCTGCGCCTTCTTAGATATGCATACATTGTCATTGTTGTTGTTCAGTCATTTCAGTCATATCTGATTCTTTGTGACTCCATTTGGGTTTTTCTTGGTAATAATACTGTAGTGGTTTGCCATTTCCTTCTCCAGTTCATTTTATAGATGAGGAAGCATAAGTAAAAAAGAGTTAAGTGACTTGCCCAGGGTCGCACAGATGGAAAGTGTCTGAGGCCAAATTCAAACTCAAGAAAATGAGTCTTCTTGACTTCAGACCTGGCACTCTATCCACTGTGCCTCCTAGCTGCTTCCAGTTATGTTGTCTCCCCTGTAAAATGTATTCTTCTTGAGAGTAAGTACAGTTTTATTTTTGTCTTTATATAAGCACAGCTCCTGACATGTAGAGGGTTGTTAATAAAAGGTTGTTGTTTAATTATGTGTCTGGGACATATGCCACAACTTTGACTGAGATGAGGTTTGTTTGGGTTTTTTTGTTTTTTGGAGGGGGGGGAAGGCAGGGCAATTGGGATTAAGTGACTTGCCCAAGATCACATGGCTAGTAAGTGTTAATGAGTTGAGGTATTTAATGATGGTCAAGTTACCAGAGATTGGTGACCTCTGATGAGACTTAGCTATAAAAACACATCTAGAAGTATATTGTTTCCATCTGTGTCTAGTTGTAAAGGAAGCCCTGAAATTGATATTCTGTCTCTGAGGGTCAGTCAGAAATTCAACTCACCCTGCATACATCAGCATCCACAAACTCCTTACTTAAATCCACTGTGCTGTATCATCTCACACCATGACTGCAAGGACCCCCCAAGATTTCATTTCAAGAAAAGGAGAAATAGAGAAATATTTAAAAAGAAGAATGCAAAGCGGATAATACAATTGGAATTAAGAATACATATTTCAAACTAGATATTCTTGCTCATAAAAATACATTCACATAGCTCAGCCTGAAATACTCCCCAGAAATAAATACATCCTCCTTGGGGAAATGCTGCTGGGTGATAGCAAAAATGACACTTCTCTCCCTGTCCATTTTATTCACCATTAAATAAGTAATTTGAGGGAAAGCCAGAGGCACCTGAATAGATTAGATATCTCTGTCCTTGCTTATCTTTCCCCTAAATATCTTGCTGAAGGACACTTTTTACAATGCAGAGTGAAGGCACTGTCCATGTAAACAATCAGAAATCATGATCTATCTGGAGAATCATAATGAAAATCTTGCACAAAATACAGTCTGCTACCAAAAAGAGTTTAGAGAACAATTTTGTGATTTAACTGAAATTTTCCTTTAAATGGCTATTCACTGAGTCTTACAGAGACCCGTTTTCAGAATACCTCATGTTTTGTGCTTCCTACCTACCCTGTCTCAATGCCTGTTCTCCACACTGTAGTGAATAAGAGTATGTGAGCAATATTTATAACCCTCTCCCATTACTTTGGTTACTGGAACATTTTTCATGAAATTATAAAAGAGATTTTGGTGAAGATTGAACACAAACTTTGAGTTTCTCAGTACCACATATTTGCCAAAATGATATTCCTAAAGAACAAGTATGATCAAACTACTTTCTTGTTCAAGGAGCTCCATTGGCTACCTGTCTCCTCTACAATAAAATAAATGCCTCCGTTTGATATATAAAGCTTTTCATAATGTGGTTGCCACCTATTTCTCTTTATGAATTCCTGTCATTCTACTTCACGTATACAAGATTCTAGCCAAAATGATCTATTCACTTTGCTCTGTACATAATATTTAATTTCCTACCCCCATGTCTTTACATACACTTTCCCCCATTGTTAGAATATTCTTTCTGCTTCCTGGAAGCCCTAAGACCCTTCAAGGCTCAGCTCAAGGACTCCTTCCTACCTGGCTCTCTTCTTCATTCTCTTTAAGTATAGAAGCTTTCCTTCCTCCCCAAAGCTATTTGAATAAATCTGGCATTTACTTCTCCCTAGTCTGTTTTCCCCAATAGAATGTAAGCTTTTTAAAGGCAGCGAGCATTTCACATCTTTGCATTCTTGGCAATGCTTAGCACATAGTGATGTTTAATAAATATTTCCTTATTAAATTGAAATCTCAAATTCCAGTAATGTTTTTTTTAAGTAGCATTGTAAGAGGTTAATGGTATTTAATCAGTGGCCCTACACCTCCACTAACCAGCATAATGTAGTAGAAAGAGCCCTCTGCTTGAGTCCCAAGATACAGGTTCAAGTACCAGATGAACCCTTCAGTGTATTTGTGTGACTTTGGGCATATCATTGGACCTCTGTGAGACTGTTTCTACTTCCAAAAAATGAACTGGATGTGATACAGAAGAAACAATGTGGAGTAAGAGGCCATGAGTTCAAATGCCAGCTATGTCATTACTGTTGGTGCAATCTTGGGCAAGTCATAACTTCTCCAGGTCTTAATTTTCTTCTCTGTTGGAGGAAGTGACCCCTGAGGTTCCTTCTAACTCTAACTAGGTAACATGTAAAGTACCTTCCATCTAGTATCAACAATCCATGTGACCTTCCATACAAAAAGAGGACTCTTTTCTAAGTTCCTTTGCCCTGATCTATTATAAAAAGGTGATTCCTTGAATTTCTGCTTGATTTAACTTAAGCAATTGCTTTTGCATTCTGGTCATTCAATTGACAAACCATGAGTATTTCATATGTGTAGGATACTACACTACAGCCTCAGGGAGATACAGAGAAGAATTATACATGGTCATTGCCCTTATTAAAAACTTAAAGTCTTCTAGGTCGAATAAGTCATATATGCAAATAGCTAAATATGTATTAATGGGTAAAGTTACCTTCATGTTCAAATAGAAGTTCAATCATATTTGCACATATATTTTTTAAGGTTTATTCAGACACTATAACCTGGACAAGATGATTGGTGGGGACAATAAGGGAACCATAACTAAACCATGGCTTTAGTACAAAAGACTGACCAAGAAGTATTAAAGTAGAAAGAGTCTGGGACTGGAAACTAGGGGCCCTGAGTTCTAATCCCACATTTGCCACTATGTCACTAGGCAACCTTGGGCAAGTACTTAACCTCTAGGGGGCTTGCTTTGTTTTTGTCATCAGTAAAATGGGTCATTCTAAGACTCAAATAAACTCATACATGTGCTTTGAAGAGTTCAAAATACGCATATGGGAACACAATGAAAGTGTAGTTTCATGCGATTCTTGGGGACGCTAAGGTGGAAATGCTGTTCTTGGTAGGCATCTCCACTGCTATAATAGCTATCTTGTTTTCTCTAAATACCATTCATCCCCTACCAAGAACTTGGATTCAGACTCTCCCAGAAAGCAGCAGGAGAAAAGATTCATTAATACAAATTCAAAAAGAAAATGGACTTGAAGTAAAATCACTGTTTGAAGCATAAGCAAATTTGATGACAAGATAAACCTTTCCCAGAGGTAATCCATATGCTAAACAAATCCTCTTTATCCTCCATACACTTGCAAATCTTTAACAGACACCAAAAATTGAAGCTAGTGGCCTATTTTGCTGTATCTTTGGATACTACCTACTTTAAGCTACTATAGCCCCTTAAGCCACCTCTTCATAACAAAACTAAGCCTGAGTTGGTTGAAGAGTCACCTACAATCTTAAGTGCGCAAATATAGTACTATTGAACCATAATAGGCAGGAGTGGGGAAGGGAGAGTATCAGGGATATACATTTTCAAGTATTGGATACAGAAATTTTCCAGTCTCTCATTCTTGTCCCCTATGACCAAACCACCTTCATTTATAAAACTGCTGGCCAAATTTAGAGGCATAACATCATAAAACTGTAAAGGACTTTAGAGTTCACCTAATCTAAATGTCTCATTGTACAGTAGAAAAACCCAAGGTCCAAAAAGGTTAAGTGATTTACCCAAGGTTACAGAGCTACTAAGTGGCAGAACCAGGACTCTAAATTAGGTTGTAAGCCTCCAAATCCAGCACTGTTTCAACAGCCAGAAGTCATAGAAATAGAAGAAACTAGCTATTCCACTCAATTACATGTGAAAACAGTTTTGAACATTCATTTTTTTTACTTCAAGTTCAAAATTCTCTCACTCTCTCACTCTCCTCCCTCCTCCTTGAGAAAGCAAGCAATTTGCTATAGATTATACATGTCCAATCATGAAAAATATATTTCCATATTAGCCATGGTGCAAAAGAAAACACAAATTAAAAAAAATAGTTTTTAAAAAATATGCTTCAGTCTGCATTCAGACTCATCAGTTCCCACCCCCACCCCACCCCTGGAGGTGGGCAGCATTTTTCACCATAAGTCCTTTGGAATTATCTTAGATCGTTGCATTGCTGAGAATAGCTATGTCATTTAACTGATTATTATACAATATTGCTATTATTGTGTACAATGTTCTTCTGGTTCTTCTCACTTCATTTTGCATCAGTTCATGTAAGTCTTTCCAGGTTTTCCTAAAACTATATTGCTCATCATCTCTTACAGCATAGTAGCATTCGGTCATAATCATATATTATTATGCCCATCTAGAGATGAGGAAATCAAGGGAAATAGAAATGAAGTGACTTTCCTGGGGTCACACAGTCATTAAGTGTCTCAAGCTAGATTTGAATTCAGATCTTCCTATTCCAATCCCTCTCTTTTATCTGTACGACCTAGTTGCCCTGAAACTTGAAACCTTTCATATTCAATAGGATTTCCTAGGGATGACATTTTACTTTTCTTCAGGAATTGTATTGACTTGACATGACAATGAAACATCAGAACAGAACTTTTATGGGAGAAGCAGAAATTACTGAGCTTAATATTTTCTTGATGACTTGGAGTCATCATCACTACTCTTTGTTATAAATCAATACCATTTGTAATTCAATGATGGCCAATGATTTATTATAGAGTGCAAGATTACTTGCCCCTTACTAAATAGCCCCAAACCACAATGCCATTCTAAAATCATATATATATATATATATGTTTCAAATAGAAAATGTAACTTTATTAAAACAAAACATAACAAAATCCCCTTCCCCTTTGTGATCCTTTATACTCTATACTCTGTTGCCATATTTCACCCTCAGTCTATTTATATTTTCCACTCCTTTCTAATTTTCTCTCTGCAATCCTTGCTGCCTTCTCTCTGATTGTAACCCTGGGAACAACAAAAGTTTACCACAAAGAAAAAATAGCTGAAGATTATGTGCAAAGTTTCTCCATGCAAGGTTGACCTTACATGAAAGCAGGATGCTTGATTAAAAGACTATAAGGCCTCTCCCACATATATACCTATTGTCAGGGGTAAGGGCCTCTGATAAAGCTGCCACTTAATCATAGTCCCACAACTTTGGACACAAGCACACCTGAGAATACAGGAAAGGGGTCATAAGGTGTTTTAAATTATATAGTTGTTGCTAACCTTGTCACATGGACACTATTTTGTATATCTAATAGTTGTCCCAAATGTCTCAGACAGTTTACAACATACACCAATGCACAAGATTTTCCCATGAATACATACAGCATAGGAGATGTCCAGGGGCAAAGCCATTCAGGGAAAAAGACTTCCCAGGGTCACATTGCACAATCATAACGTTTTCACACCTGGCTCTCTTGTTCTCCCCTCTTCCAATAAAGTCATAGAACGTTATTCAGTGAAGGAACACCAGCCCTGAGGCCTGAACTCTCCCTGCTTTGAAATGTTTCCTACAGGCAACCTCAGATTAGAAGATGAACAAATGTTAAAGTTATGGCAGCAATCTCTGCCATGGCTTGTTCCTTTATCTCAACTGTCCTGCTATCTTGATTATGATAACTGCCCTGGGGGAAGAGAAACACCTTAATGGCATAAATCCATTACTGGAGAGCCCTCTTTTTTATCATGGCTGCATTCTACTGGTAATAATCACTCCCTCGGTTCTTCAATAAATGTTCTTATAAACCCACACAAAGACCACAAATGCTGTTTTCCCAAGGAAGATACAGAAAGGATACATGCCCCTTGGGCAGTGGATCAAGTAACGGAAATCACTCAGAAATTCACAGAAACACTAGCACTGGATTCCCTCACACTGTACATTGCTGTTATGTTGATTGACAGGTCATGTCAATGATGGTAATTCCCTATCACTTCTCCATTCAACACAATTAGATTTACAACTGCCAATACAGAATGAAAGGGGACTGGTTTCCAAGGCCATCAGCAACCATCTACTTCAGAGTCTCATGTATTATCCGATCCTGCTATGGATCACAAAACCCTCTGTGTAGAAATGTTTCAAATATTCTGTTAGTTAGTTAAACCTACCTTATGCCGGCTTACTCAGAGATACATACTCCCTACACTGACTGAAATTCTACTTTTTAGAGATTCAATGAAATTAACAAGCTGCTAAAAATTAAAGAACCCTTAGAAACTTAAGGGATATTAACCTTAGGGTGAATTAATTTATTTGACTTCAGTTTCCAAAAATTCCTACCTGAAATCAGCCACCTTGATGGAAAGACCATTTTATCAGAAAACGAAGAAGTTTTCTGTTTTTGTTTTTTTAGTATAGGGCAGTTCAGGAAAGGGTACCAGACTAGACTGCCACAGTAGCGGAGAATAAAGCCTTTGGTAGTCAGTAGCAACATAAGACCAATGGGTCCTAAGGGTGGAAGAAATAGAACAATAGAAGGCACCAAAAGATTTTTTTGAAATCCTCCAGTGGTGATGTGACTGGGAAGGAGAAAAGGTAGTTCACAAAAGCTTTAGAGCAGCTACTTTTGCTGGGCTTAGAAATTTTAGAGCTTACTTTGAGAACTGGAAGAGTGCAGTAACTGAATGTCAGTCAAAAAATATACATTAAGCACCTACTGCATGCCAAACATTATGCTAAGTACTAGAGATACAAAGAAATGCAGAAACAAAAAACACACAAAAAGTCCCTGCTCTCAAGGAACTTAACATGCAAACTATACAAAGAAGCTAAATACAGGATAAATCGGAGATAATTGAGAGAGGGAAGGCACTAGAATTAAGGGGGATTTCAAAGGCTTCCTGTACAAGGTGAGGTTTTTGTTATTGTTCAGTGTTCAGTTGTGTCTGACATTTTGTGACCGCATGGACCAAATCATGTCAGACCCTTCTATCCTCTACTATCTCTCAAAGTCTGTCCAAGTTCATGTTTATTACTTCCATGACACTATCTATCAATCTCATCCTCTGCTGTCCCCTTTTCCTTTGACCTTCAATCTTTCCCAACATGAAGGTCTTCTCAATTGAGTCCTGTCTTCTCGTTATGTGTCCAAGTATTAAATTTCAGTTTCATTGTTTGTCCTTCCAATGAATGGTCTGAATTAATTTCTTTAAGAATTGACTGATTTGACCTCCTTAAAGCTGTCCAAGAGACTCAAAAGTCTTCTCTAGCACCACAGTTTGAAAGTGTCAATTATGTGGTGCTCAGCTTTCCTTATGGCCCAGCTCTCACAGTCATACGTTGTTACTGGAAAGACCATAGCTTTGACTATACAGACTTTTGTCAGCAAGGTGATATCTTTACTTTTTAGTATTCTGTCCAGATTTGCCATAGCTTCCTTTCCAAAGAGCAAGAGTCTTCCAATTTCATGGTTGCAGTAACCATTTGCAGTGTGTTTTGACTGACTATATATTCTTCACCTTTGGCTGCAAAGTGTATAATCAATCTGATTTCTATATTGACCATCTGTTGATGTCCATGTATAGAGATGGTTGTTGAAAAAGATTGCTTACTATGACCAATTAGCTATCTTAAAACTCCATTAGTCTCTGTCCCTGCCTGCTTGACTTTTTACTCCAAAGTCAAGATTACCTATTGTTTCCTGCCTTAGCATTCCAATCCTTTATGTTGAATGTGACATTTTTGTGGTGTTATTTCTAGATACTGTAGGCTTTTATAGAATTGGTCAACTTTGACTTCCTCGGCATCAATGGTTGGAGCATAGACTTGTATTACTCTGATGTCAAATAGTTTGTCTTGAATTCAAAGAGATATCATTCTATCACTTTTGAGATTATACCCAAGTACTGCTTTTCTCACCCTTTTATTGACTACGAGGGCTACTTCATTTCTTCTGAGGAACTCTTGCCCACAGTAGTATATATAGTGATCACCTAAATTAAATTCATCCATTCCTGACCACTTAAGTTCACTGACATGCAAGCTTTTGATGTTTAACCTTTCCATCTCTTGTTTGATCCTTGGTTCATAGATCTTACACTCCAGGTTCCTATGCAATATTGATCTTTACATCATCAGACTTTCCTTTCATCACCAAATACATCTGCAGTTGATGTTCTTTTAAGCTTTGGCCCAGTTGCTTCATTAGTACTGGAGATACTATCCCAGTAGTTTATTGGTCACCTTTTGGCTTGAGGGGACTCATCTTACAATGTCATCTCTTTTATCATTTTAGTACTGTCCATGCCATGACCTTTTGTCAGAACTCTCCACTATGACCTGTCTACCTTGGGTAACCCTGCATGGCATAGCGCACAATTTTGAGCTACACAAACTGCTCCACCATGACATGGCAGTGATATGGGATGCCAGCTCATTTTACAGATGGGGAAATTGAGGCAGAGATAATAGACTTGTCCAAGCTTACATAGCTAGTAAGCATCTGTGGCCAGATTTGAACTCAAGTATTCCTAACTCCAGGATAGCACTTTCCTCACTGTGCCACCTAGCTAAGACTTAAAGGAAGCCAGGAGATAGAGATAAGGGGAGAGACTTCTAGGTATGGACAACAACTAGTGAAAATGGATAGTCAGAAAATGAATTTTCATGTTTGAAGAATAGAAAGGATACTGGATAGCAGTGTACATTGGGGAAAAGGGGGGGAAAGGTTGGCTTTGAATGTCAGAGGATTTTATATTTGATCCTGGAGGTTGTAAGGAGCCACTGAAGTTTATTGAGGGGGTGACATTGTCAGAGCTGCCCTTTAGGAAGATATAATAGCTGAAAGGAAAATGAACTACAGTGAGGAGAGATTTGAAGCAGTGAGGTCAAGCAGCAGGCATGAAGCAATGAGGGCTTGTTATCAGGATAGGGGAAGGGTCAGAGGAGAGAAAGGGGAGGAAGTGAGAAATGTTACAGAGGTTAAAATCAACATACCTTGGTAACAGACTAGATATGGAGGATGAGGATGAGGAATCCAATATGACACCTAAATTATATAATACCTAGATTACAAGCCTTTGTGACTGGGAGGATTGTGGCACCCTCGACAATAATAGGGAAGTTAGGATGGGGGAGGATTTAGGGAGAAAAAGGATGATTTTGTTGTAAACCTGTTGAATTTAAGATGTCTGCAGGAGGGCGGAGCCAAGATGGTGGCAGAGAAGCAGCAAAGTTTTGCAGCTCCCACACAATCACCCTAAATACCCATAAAATATGATTCTAAACAAATTTTAGGGCTCCCAAACTCACAAAAACACAGAAAACACATCTCTCACTGAAGGCAGCTCAGCAAAAGGGGCTCATCATGGCAGGCTGGGAGCCAAGGCCAGCCCAGCACAAAACCAAAACCATGGCCAGGCACCTGGACAGCTGGGAGGAGCCAAACCTCCAGAGCCACAGTGTGAGTCTACAAAGAGAAGATCTACAGCACCTGGAGCAATTTCCACATCTATCAAGCCAGAAAGAATAAGGATTAGAGAAAGGTCAGTGAAAGTGAAGCTTTCAAGCTTAATTTGGGGGAAGAAAAGCAGTTCGACCAATCTGCCCCTAGGGCAAGGAAGCAGTGGGGGAAGAGCAGGACCTGCTGCAACCAGCAGCTGCCTCTGCTGGGCTGCTTCAGAGCTCCCGGCCTAAAGACCCTGCAGGGGGGCTGAGATGATAGATCAGGGCCAAGGGATCTTGCACTGAGTGGCCTGGATCCAGATTGTAGTCTTGAGTGGTGGTCCTGGGGTGCACTTTCAGTGGGCTGAGACTGGTGGGGGCTGCAGCACCCCTGGTAGCTCCAGCAGCTGTGAAAACCCCAGCTATTTGGAGCTTTCCCCCCTGGAAGCAGAGTTTCACAGACCTAAAAAAACCCAACCAATTAATTGACTGGCCAACACGAGGAAAAGGAAGCAAAATAATAACTGCAATAAAACTCTAGAATCCTTTTTTGTGGACAAAAAGGATCAAAGCATGGAATGAAAAGAAGACAACACAGTAAGAACTCCTACACCAAATGCTTCCATTTGGAAGTGTCTACTCGAAGATTAGGTACAAGCTATAGATCAACTGAAAAAGGACTTTGAAAAACAAATAAGAGAAGTGGAGGAAAAATTGGGAAGAGAAATGAGAATGATGCAAGAAAATCATGAAAAGAGAGTCAACAACCTGACTGAAGAAAGCAACACTTTAAAAAATACATTAACTCAAATGGCAAAAGAGGCCCAGAAAGCTAATGAGGAGAATGCCTTAAAAAGTCGAATTTACCATGTGGAAAAAGAATCTCAAAAGCATTCTGAAGAGAATAATTCCTTCAGAATTAGAGTGGAGCAAGTGGAAACTAATGACTTTAT
>JAQQSW010000983.1:0-24270 GCA_028646575.1 Pseudocheirus occidentalis
GATATGAAAAATTAAGTCTATTGATGAGGATACTTGAATTTTTGTCCTTCGGATCTTAAAAACCTTGTTCTAAGCATCAATAGATGGAGCTCATGGTTCTTCCTTTGAACTACCCACATGATCTGGCTACTCTGCTCTCTCTCTCACATCTCTGCTCACACCTGAGGCTAGTATTCGGGTGGTGCTCTACAACCTAGTGCAAACATACGGAAGTAGTTGATTAAATGCCAGTTCGAGGGAAAATGAAAATAGCTCAATTTGACTGTTATGTAATTTATGAAGAGAAATCATGGGAAATTAGACTCGAAAGCTAGACTCAGGCCAGATTTTGCAGGACTGGAAAATTGTATATTTTTGGAGGATCTGACCTCCAAAGTCCTTTCCAGCTCTAGAACTCTGTGAATTTGATGATGTAAATCATTGTAATGAGCCAAATTTGCCATATTATATTTCTAATAATGATTATTCTCAAACACATTAAAAAACTGTTTAGAGAATTCAAAGCATCATTTATTACATAGTCATGATTCTCAACAATCTGATGCAGATAACTATGTTTACCCCCATTTTCCAGGTGAATAACTGATAGCACTACTCAGTAAATCATTACCTTAGTGCCCTATGTTGCAATATTTACTTATTTGGAAAAACAAAACAAAACAAAACAACTCTGCTAACAGCCCAGTCCTCCCTGAATGGGTAATATTCATTCATTCTTGAAGTATTCAACATTGGCAAAGCATTCAAATAATCACAAGGTAGTGCCTATAAAAGTACTCTGAAATTTAAAAAAAAGAATAGAAATGAAAAATAAATATAGTTTTATAATGCCAAGCAAAGGCAGCTTCCAAGATTCGGATTACCAGAATAGCAAACCCCATTTATTCAGCAAACATTCACAGAACAGACAAAGTCAAAATACAGTATAACTCATACATTTCACAAGTAAGTTCTCAATTCAATCCAGGTCAGTCAAAGTCTTTTCTCAAATGGAGATCAGACTACTCCACCCCTAGAGGGTACATTCATTAAGTCTCTTCTCAAATGGAGATAGAGTTTTCAGTCATCACAAAAAGGCCTGAGGTTTCCCACCTATGGACTCAAAGTAATTACAATACCATCCATTAACACCAAGCACTTTCTCAAAAGGGAGCAGGAGAGCACAAAAGGCCATCCATCCTCAAACCTTAACAAGATCAAGAAAGCATCTCAGCATGGAAAAGCCAAGGAAAGGCCTTCTTTCCATCTTTACTTGAGGCAAGCCCTCAGCAGTCTCAGTTCTTGGGGAGACAAGGCTCAACAAAGCCATAGTCAGTGTCCTCATCAAGTCACACTCTGCCTATAGAACAGTCCCAGAACCCCTGAAAGTATGAACAAGTCCACTTTCCAAGATTTCTGTGAACATACAACAATAAAGTCCTTCTTCAAGGCTTCTGCACCAACAGCCAAGTTCCACAACCTCTAAAACAGCAGCACTGTCCACCATTGGGTGATTCTGGAAAAACAGCATCAAAACAGACAGACAAACTATTGGCATCATAGCCATGCCTCCTCAGTTCTCAGCAGCTCCAGGTGGCAGTCCTCAAAAGTCCCGGGCAGTTCCAATGGGCTCTTAGCAGTCTCTCTCAGCAACTCAGGCTCAACGACACTGGATACTGCTCTTCCCAAAAGTCTTTCTTCTTCTGATCTTCTCTAGGCTTGAGCCTTCTTTTCCATTCATGTCTCCTCCCAGGTCAGCCCCCTCTCTTCACGTTAGCAAGTCCATCCCGCAAGTGGGATTCACAAGCTCTGGGTCTTAACACACAACCCAAAAGCCAAGTCAATTCAGGGGCATCTCCAAATTATATTGCCATTACAAGTTTCCATAGTGTTCTTCTTTGTTCCTTACTCTTTTTGTTATTGTTCAGTCATTTTCAGTCTTGCCTGACTCTTTTGTGACCACATTTAGAAATTTCTTGGTGAAGATGCTGGAATGTTTTGCCATTTACTTCTCCAGCTCATTTTTACAGGACAGCAAACTGAGGCAAATAGAGTTAAGTGATTTCCCTATGGTCACATAGCTAGTAAATGTTTGAGGTCAGATTTGAAATCAGGACTTGCTAACTCCAGGCTGGCCATTCTACCCACTATGCCACTTTGCTTCCATATCCTTTGCCTAGACTATGTCTTATTCGAGTCCATTTGTATTGCAAAATCCTGGAAAATAGGCATTATAATTAAGGGGTAAATATTTGGGTTTTTTTTTTCCCATAAAGTAAGCCTGACATGAAATTTTACAAACTAAAAAAAAAAAATCTTAAATATTGGGAGTTCCAAATTACCAATTTATTGTGAGGTGTGGCAAAAGAAATATAAGTAGATTTCTCCACAAATTGACCGGCATATTTGAATACTATGCAGGGAATTTTCCTACAGGCCGTAGGCTACAGTGGAAAAAGACTCAAAATTTGGATGAAAGAAATAAAACAATAGGTATTTATTAAGCTGTTGCCAAGGGCTAGCCACTGTGCTAAGTACCAAGGCTATAAATACAAAAAGCAAAATAGTTGCTGTCCTCAAGAAGATTACATTCTAAAGGGGAAGACAACACATAAGTAAGAAGAAAACAATGTGAACATATTAGATTAAATCATACCGTTTAGGAAAAAAAGGTGGAGTTGATCTGATGTCTCCGATCTGTAAGTACAGATTTGGGAACAGAAAGGAAGCTATAAAGAAAGGGAAGGAAAGGAACAAGGCAGTTTATAAGAAAGGGGGGAAGGTTACAGAGAGTTGGGAGTGAAATGAAATGTGACTGAAGAATTTCCTGAAATAGTGGCCTTGTAGAGTTATTCATTGATAAGAAGAGCAGTGCTTCACTGCATAATTTTTCTGCAGGATATGAAGGAAGGTAACAAAGAGGAGGAGAAGGTAGAGGAAGCCAGGAAAACAGGGATAAAGTGAAGCATTTCTGGGACTTTCCTAAAATAGATGTCTAGGAGAGGCAGTCACCAAACAAGAGAGCATGGCCCTGGGTTTGAAGTGTCCCTAGAGTGGAAAAGAAGCTCCAGCTTCTTGGTCTAAGTACCTCATTAAAATTCTTGGCTTCACTACCTATTACTTCTGTGACATTAATCAAGTTACTTAAACTCTAACCTTTAATTCTTCATCAGTAAAATGTAGATGTTGCACAAGGTGACTTGTGAGGTCCATTTCAGCCTTAAATCTAAGATCCACATGACGGGAAAGATCTATTGTCCTTCCTGTTCCTCATGCTGGTTTAGACTACTCATAAAATCCTAAACCATCCAGTTGCTTAGAGTTTGGCCCAAAACAAAAGCATCTAGTTTTTAGATTATAGTTTTCTTTGCATTTGTGTTTTTCCTGTTTGACTTTCTGCTAAATACTTCCTTTAGAACGATATATATATATATTTTTTACTCTTTTACTTTTAGGTGGCCCTGTGTGTTATGTGTAAAAGGAAGGTAGTGTCAGTAAAAGCACATGATTTGCAAGGATAATTATTCATTTCTTTGGATAAGATAGCCATTGACAACAAGGTGGGATCAAGATGGAAGAGGAAGAAGAAAGAAGACAAGACTGCTTTGTAGAAATCGTGCAATGAACTAAGTTCCTCCAAAATGCAAAATTCTACCTTCAGAATCTTAACAACAATTTTTGTCAACTGATACTGTAAGGCTACAAAGCATGGAATACTCCAAATGGAGTATTTGGAATAGTCCAAAAAGTTGAAGTTCAAGGTCACCCAAAAGGCAATGCAGACACATATGGCCTGCAGCATCTTACCAATTAAGAATTTTGCAAGAGTACTACAGCAAATGATGTCTTCAGAGAGATAGATGATTGAAGATTCAGATGAGTTAGCTATTGTATAACTGAAAGACAACCAAAGAACAAACCTCACTTCCATTGGTTTTCTTTGAATGTGAAGAGAATTAGAAAAAGTCAATGAGCATATTGTGTGAACCCTCATGGAAGTTTTATGTGAAGATATGAAAGACAGAATGAGAGTATGGATGCATTTCGATCGGTATTATTAAAGAGATTACCCATATACATGAGATAAGAACTGTCAAAGTATGAACAAAGAAAAAATAACTATATAATTACATATATATATATATATAGGTGTGAGTACACACACACACACACACACACACATACACACATATAGCTTTGAAGATATTTGTTTGTATGTTGTCTCCCCCATTAGATTGCAAGCTCCTTGAGGGCAAGCATTGTCTTTTACATCCTTTGGTATCTCTAGTACTTAGCATGATACCTGACACATGGGAGGTGCTGTATAAATGTTGTTTGTTTGCTTGATTGATTATGTTCATTATAGATTTCCATGCTATTTTTTTCCATTTCCATACCATGCTGTCATCTATATACTCCCTAAGTCCCCTTCTCCCTACTTTCTAATTCCCCTTTATGGCTTTCTTTCTTCCAGTAAAATAAAAGTCCCATGTGGACATGAACTGTCTTCATTGATTCTGTTTACATCTGCAGTTTTTAAGTATCCATATACCCAAAGAATTTTCTCCCTGAACTGACTGCATGACTAGGGTGGGACAAAATTATGAATATGGCAAAATTTCAAGATGGTCCTTGCAAGCTTTTACCTCCCCATCATTCTCCTTCTTCCTTCCCTCTCCATTGCTCATTCCCTTTACCATATGTTTACCCAGATTATTTTAAATTAATGGTGACTTGAACTGAAGTTCAAAGGAATATAAAATTTAGCAGAAAAGTTGCATTGTGTTTAAGACCCAAAGGACCGTGGGCAATAAGTTACTGAAGCTGGAATGAACAAGGGGCATTTGAGAAGTTTAGCAAACTAACTTACCTCCAGGAAAGGATGTGTTGTTGGTAAGGTAAATTGAATCCAAATGGCAGACAAAGGTATTCAGGATTTTTTGGCAGGAATTTGGGAACCATTCAAAATTTGTAAGCAAGTTATGACATGCTTAATATAGCAATTTGGAAAATCTCATAGGGTAGAGTATGTAGGGTAGGCTGTAAGAATGAGACACCAGAGCAAGGAGAGTAGGCAGTAGCTGATAGAAATTCTCTTATTTGTGTGATGATAAGTGTATGGAAAAGGACATAAAAAGAAATATTAAAAATAAATTGTTAGAACTTGGCAACTGACTAAAAATGAAGATTGTGAGGGGAGAGGGAAAAATATGTGTCATATATAATTTCCATATATTTAGCCTGGAAGACTGCAAGAATAGTGGGTCCAGTTAAAACCAGAATAGAGATATTCAGAAGAGGTACTTAATATTGAATTGGAAGATAATGTGTTAAATTTTAGCTACTTTCACTATTTAGGGGTCAAACTACTACTAAAGTGGAAATGTTTAGTGAAACTAGAGACTGCATCTTATCAACCTAAGTCAGGAGTGCAGAAAGTTTTAAAAATTAGTAACTTAGAAATCAGAGCTTAAAACATGAGAGTAAATGGATTTTGAAGTAGAAAATATAGAAAGTAGAAAATGTAGAAAATAGAAAATGAGAAAGAAGAAAAATGAAATAAGGGGGCACAGAACTGATGTTTGGAATATGCTGTTGATGGGGGAAGAGATGAAAAAAATTTATTAAAGGAGAAAATTAATCTAGATACAAAGATGGCCTGAATAATATCATTAATGTTAAGGGAAAAGTGTTTTGAGAAAGAAATGCTAATCCTTAGCATCAAATACTTCAGAGAGCTTATGTAACAAAAAAGGATGAATGAAGATCAGTGACTCTGGCACAAGCTGAATTGGGAAAATGTAGTGGCTGAAGTAAATGGAATACTGTTTTCGGAGTCAGAGGATCTAGGGACAGAGTTTGTCTGTCCTTCTTGAATAGAATACTACCTGTGTGACCCAGGATGCATAATTTAGTCTTTTGGCTCTTTCATTTCTGTTAAAAATAAGGAATAGGAAAAGAGAGATTTTGAAGCATACTTGAAGATGATGGTTGGCCTGGAATCAATCAACAGTATTTGGGGATTGCACAGACTGAATCTTTTAAGCCCAGCACTGGGTACAGGTTGTTGAATGTTCCAAATAATATTCACCATGTAGTTCCTGTCACATAGTGGGTACTTTGAAAAGTATTGTTGAATAGTTGACTGACTTTAGTAGAGCAAGTTTTTCTGAGCTTATGTAATGACCAACAAAGAAGTCCTTTGCTGTTTGTTTCAGCTGTTCAAGTGTCTTTGATTCTCACTTTTGATTGTATCAAGAGTAGTTGTTGGAAACAGTATACGTTGTTGCCCTTAATAGGCCTAAGGGAGTTTGAAGACCTTCCCTGTTCCTAATATTCCTGACATAATTACATGAACGCAATGGAGGGAGAAGTTTGCTGAAAGAGCGAAACAGAAAGGGTAGAATAGCAAGGAACAGAACAGAAAAAAAACTCAAATAGATCTGGGAGCAGGCAAAACTGAGAGAGACAATTCTTATGGTTTGGGTGCTCTGTTGAACTCTGTTACTTTCTGAGAGCAGGGTATTGGAAGTCAGCCTTGAGTCAAGATGAAAGAAGACTTTACTTGGGTACTCTGTATTGACTGATGAGACTGTGACTTACTGTGACCTAGGGTGTATGGTGTTTGTACTTTCTGCTACCCCTTAAGAATTTATTGGCTTGAGGATGATTGGAAGCCAGCTTCAGGTCAAAATGAAAAAGGACTTTACTTGGACACTCTGTATTGACTGAGAAGATTGTAACTTACTGAATGATATGTTTTATTTAAGACTGTGCAGCCACCTTAGTAATAAGTTGTTATGTTCTATTGCTGTGAATGTTGTGCTTTAGTTTCTTGAATGTTTTGCTCTAGTTTATTGCTTAATAAATAGAGTTCCCTATACTATATGATTAGATCCTTGAAGTTATTCACAGGAGCAGTCCTCAGGAGAACTGCTTTTACAGGATAAAACTAACCCACACTGCTCCATTATAGGTACCAGCTGTCAAGCTAGTCAGAAGAGCAAATAAGGAGTCATAATGAATGACAGAACATACATTCTTTAGAAGGAAACATGACCAGAATTCTAAGAGGTTAAAATCTTCGTTTTCAATTGTGTATAAATCAACATAAATTATTAAGCATGTAGAATGTGTCAGACACTATGATAGGCATTGGGAATTACCACTGACTTCAACAATTATTGCACCTCAACAAATCTTCATTTTGATTCATTTGAATAAATCCACAGCAGCTTAAATCTTATATCCAGTCAATGTGTCTAGGACCTATACAAAACTATTAGATTCAGCCTCTTTTTACCTTTCTTCACCTCTTTTTGTTACATAAAAGAATTTGGAGAGCTCAGAATTGTAGAGTTAGGAATAGAAATGATTTTAAAGGTCATCTAGACAAGTTGCCTGTTTTATACACGAAGCAACTGATCATGACATTTTGCATTTGATAAAGTCATTCTACATACCTTGTCTCATTTGCTTACAACAGGCCTCGAGGTAGATGTGACAGATATTAAGCAACTCGTTTTTTTTTAGATAAGAATAATTAAATTATGAGAAATTGTGACTTATCCAGTACAACCTTTAAGATTCAGTCCATTTCTACATCTGTTTTACCATGATCCAATGTTCCTTTCACTACACCACACCGTACCTCTTGTGCTCAGTTTGTTCTATTGCCTATAAAATCATGAATGAGCCTTCATGTAAGAGGTAAATGGACTTGCATAGGGAAGGGAAGAAAGGAAAACCTGCTGTGGGCTTTAACTCAGTAGGAGAATGGAAAAGTGGGGATTTTCCTAAAATTGGATTTTACTGAACTCCTGAATTACAATCAGCTTAGTGCTAACAACTGGCAGCTGACCTGAGGAAAGCATTCCTCTCATCCAGTTGATTTAAGCCTGCTTTGTCACTACCCAGGAAGCTAAAATATGTGCTATTTCAGACAACCATCTGGCCCCCTAAATTCAAACTTTACTTGACTGTAGTCCCAGGAAAATGAGACTTCTTTTCTCCCAAATTTAAGTCATGCTTTACTCTGTTGCACATTAAAAAAAATCTTGCAGAGTAGAAAGTGATTTTTTTCCACCAAGAATAATATTCCTCCATTATAAGTACCAATTGAGAGTCAGCCAGAAGAACTTGTGAGAAATGATGAATGACAGAACATATATTCTTTCAAAGGGGGAAATCAGCATTTGAAAAGGCTTAAATGTTCATCTCTTATTGTAAATCAATCAACAAACATTTAGTAAGAACTCATTATGCTCTAGGCACTGCACGTGTTGTGAAGCATGGACAAGGCTAGACCCCAAATAAGCTGTTGTGTATATAGATGGGAGCACATCTGTAAGAATGCCAAAACTCTTGCAGAAACAGGATGTTCAAATCAAACAAACACTGGCATTCATAGAAACGCCAAGCTTTACCATTTTCAGAGTGGTCTTGGCTATGCTTCATACCCTTTGGTTGGACTCATTGTCTGGAAATCTCAACCTGAAGCACTGGGCAGTCTAGTAGATAGAGCACTGGGCTTGGTGGCAGAAAGATTTGAGTTCAAGGACATCCTCAGACAACTTACTAGACTGTGACACTGGCCAAGTCACTCAGATTTGCCGGCCTGGTTTTCCTCATCTATAAAATGGAGGCAATATTCGCACGTATGTCTCAGGGTTTTTAGGAGAGTTAAATGAGATAATAACTACAAAGCATTGAGCACAGTGCCTGGCATATAGTAAGTATTGGTGGTGGTGGTCATAGGTCAATGTTGTTGTTGCTGTTATTTATAAAGAGAGGCTCTCATAGTGCCCGGCACATAATAGGTACAATAGCATTGCTTGTTCCCTTCCCTTCCTTCCTTTCTTTACCTGCTACCTTCCCTTTCTCAGAAACCTTTACCCTTAGACACCCTTCGACTATGAGTTTCAAGCCCTGGGCTGTCTTTTCATAGAGGAAAGCAGCCATGCACCCATCACTCCTGCCACAATTCACTTGCTGTATTTCATCTCCATTACCAACATGCAGTGGTACCGAGGTCCACCTCCCCTCCACATTTCCAGCTACTTTTTAGGTATTATACTTTTCCTTTAGAATGCAGACTCCTTGAGGGTAGAACTCTTTTGGTTGTTTGGCTCTCAGTGCTAAGCTAAGTCACTGTCTGTCACAGAGAAAGCACTTGATTGTGGCTTTAGGCATCTTCCTGTCCCCATTACTAGATTGCCATGTGTCAGTGTATTGAAACAGAGGGTCAAAGAGAAGAGAATTTAGAGCTTACCTAGTTTAATCTTCAAATTTTATCATTTAGAAACCTGAGAACCAGAGAAGTTAGTCTTTAATAGAGACTAGTTGGATTTTTTTTGTTTGATTGTTTGTTGTTGTCTTTGTTTTTATGAATAAGAATCATATTGGGCATCTTTGTTCAGTAAGAATTCATAGCATCATAGCATAACCCTTAAATACTTTGAGCATTTTTATCCTAACTACAACTCTTACAGATGAATTAGATTTGTGAAGAACTCACAAAGAGGTCAAGGTAATGATTATCTCATTTCAATGGTATTTTTAAAAATTTCATCCAGATTTATTCTTTCCAATACAACTGGACAATTCTAATTATTATTCCTCTTGTGTTATTAGTTCATTCTAGTGATTAGCACCTCTAATTTAACCAATTAACAGCAATTAGGCTTTACAAAGGTCTACTAAATGGGTAAAATGTCAGTAGAAATATTTTCCTCCACAAATGCCTTTTGGTTGATGTTCAGTCATGTCCAATTCTGCATGACTTCATTTGAGGTTTTCTCAGCAAAGATACTGGAGTGGTTTACCATTTCCTTCTCCAAATCATTTTACAGATGAGGAATTGTGGCAAACAGGATTAAATGATTTGTCCAGCATCACACTGTTAATAAGAGTCTGAGGCCAGATTTGAACTCAGGAAGATGAGCCTGCCTGACTCCTAGCCCAGCATTCTATCCATGAGCCACCCAACTGCCTCCCCATCAGAATACACAGGGATCCCATCATCCTCTTTGGCAGATGTATCATTCTGATTGGAAGCGGATTAAAAAGAAATATTTAAAAATATAAATATGCAAGACATCATAGACAATGTTGATTAATAGTTTTCTAAATCACTAAGTTGCCAGGCGGGATCCTTATTATGTCCTAATGGCCCCATTTCTATCTGAATTTGACACCACTACTCATTATTACTTTGACGTCTGAGGAGAAGGGACTTAAACCTGAAGTTTCTATAAAGTATTTGCTTCATCAAGGTCATAACGCAGCATTCGAATATAGCTGCCCCTTGGTGGCCCATCACTCACTTCTATGCAGGTTCAAGTCAGTCATTTGGGGCGTCTGTCCTCACTGGGGTCCAGTTTATGGTGAATCTTTCATGGCTTCTAGTGCCCAGAGCTTTGAGGGGGTCGCAGTCACTACCTCTTGATGCTTACAAGGTTGAAGACTAGGCAAATACTGCTTTCTGTAAGAGCAGGAGAGAATGGACACAGTGGATACTTAATCAACAATAGGTCGCACTCTTAGAGTTTCCATTGACTGCTCTTGTGGAGAGATAAAGACTTAAGGTCTCTTTCAGAAAATGGAAGGTCACAGCCTTCCTTATCTGAATGCGGCCAGGAAGGAAACAGGGCCAAGTTTTCTGCTCCAGTCGTCTTTGAGTCATTTTCAGCAGCCATTTGAAAGCTTCTTCATCTTTCCAGGGTAAGGAGAATATAAGCAATGTCTGAAAATGCCCTCGAGAGCACATGTGCACTTTGACCTTTTTATGAATAATCGTAAGGACTGAGTTATTGACAAGATCACCCATTACACAATTCCTCCTGTTTTTAAGAAAAATGTTTTGTTGTTGTTTGGCCTTTTCAGTCGTGTTCTACTCTTTGTGACCCCATTTGGGGTTTTCTTGGCAAAGATAACACAGTGGTTTGACATCTCTTTCTCCAGATAATTTTACAGATGAGGAAACTGAGGCAAATAAGGCTGAGTGATGTGTCCAGGGTAACACAGCCAGAAAGTGTCTGTGACAGAATTTGAACCCTGGAAAAGGAATCCGCCTGACTCTAGGTCCAGTAGGTAACACACGGTGCCACACTGCTGCTCTATTAAAAATGCTACCTTCCACAAATTGGGCCAGGTTGATTTAGGGCAGATTGTACCTATCCCTGGTCAGAAACAATTCTCTTGGGTCTCAGGGAGACAAAAGTATTGCCATTCTTAAATACTTGCCCCACTGTCAAAAGAGTCTTAAAATAACTGATATTGGCACAGACCTTAGAAGGTTCTTCATTGAAAGCAAAACTCACCACTGCCCCTAAAAAGTTGGACACACTCAACAAAGAACATTTCACATGGTTTACCAAAGGTTACTGCTTAGGACTTAACAAGGTCCAGTCTTGGTTCTAGAAATGACAACAAAGAAAAGTAAAAAAAAAAAAATCTTCCTATCTCAGAAAGAAACTTTAGAGATTTTCAGACATTCTAGACTCTCCTGCTGGGATTGGGGTCCTGGGGTTAACTGACAGTCAGCCCATTGCACTTGCATAAGGAACTAAACCAATTTACCTTACTGCTTACTTACGGGCTCTGCATCCCAGGGAACTAGGGAACTTTGTCCTCTGTCTTTCCTATTAAAACACCCCCACCCCCACCACCACTGTGGACACACACTCATAGAGTAGGTTTAATGTTTTAAAAATACTCTTGCTCATGGAAATAAAATAATTCACCTAATATTTATTCCAGACCTTCCCCAGAACACATGGGATCTAAACAAAATATTCAGATATCTCTTTCTAAATGGAGCACATCACAAATCTACAAATGGTTGCCACCAGTGAAATGGCAATTAAAAAGAATGTTAAGATCTCCCCAAAATAGACCAAACAAACTTAGTTTGAGAACAGTCTCAGGTAGGTCTCCAAAAAAAGAGGTTCCCCAAAGGAATATAGAACTTAATGAAATTACTTACTTTTTTCAAGTCAATAGGTAAACTTTACACAACGGATTCGCAGTAAATAAGGACCTTAAAAAATGCAAGTTATCTAGAGTTAAATGATGAATATTTATAAGCTAGGTACCATCACCTATGGGCCATAATATCACTAACTTCAGTATACTAGCAGGTACCAGTACTTGAACATACACTTTTGTAAAAGTTATTTCAAAGAAAATGCACTGTCTCATAAGAAATATATGAGAAAATTTTATGTTTAATAATAATGAAAATACAAAAGTTAACGTTCATATATCATGTATTATATGCCAACCATCATGCTAAGCACTTTAAATTATTCTCTCATTTGATCTTCAAAACAACAATGGGAGGTAGGTGCTATTATTATTTGTCAGATGAGGAAACTGAGGCAAATAGAGTTTAAGTAACATACCCAGAGTAACACAGCTAATAAGTAATTGAGGCTAGATTTGAATTCAGGTTTTCCTAACTTAAGGACCAGATGTCTATCCATTATGCCTCCCAGCTTCCCCCAAACAGTCTAAACTCTAAAGCAATGAAGGAAGGGGAGAAAGGCTCTTATTCTAAACCATAATGAAAAACAGAGTATCTAATAATGAAGCTATTGGTGGAAAATCTCCCCAAGGCTACCCACAAATGTGAAGCACTCAATTTTATTCCAGTCAAATATCTACATGTAACCCTTTAAACTCTAAGGATCCTTGCCCCCTTATCCCAGTTCCCAGTCTCACAAATTAATTGTTTCCTTGAATTAAGCTAAATTGAGAGATAGTCTGTTCTAACCTTTGGCATCACAGAAAGGATCAGATCAGTTTGATATTTCTTAAGAAGTATCAGGCAATAAAGAACAGACATGCATTAAGTCTTTATGTAGGGAGAGAGGACTTAGACTTTTATAGCCTATCCACAAACACACACGTATACATGTATGTGTACACACTCTGTATATGGAAATGTATATATATATATATATACACACACACACAAATATGCATACATGTGTGTATATGTAGGCAATGAAATCCTATGGTCTCTATCCCAACACAAAGGCTCATATATGTATCACTTCTATGTATCCAGGAAGGAAAGAGAAAGAAATCACATTATTCATGTCTTTTGTAAGAGTTCTCAGAGGCTTTTTTGCAATCTTTGTCATTTTTTTACATCTCTGCAGCCTTATTGCTATTCTTCACCCTTTTCATTGATACTCTTCACTCTGAGTTTTTATGGTGATCTTCCCTCCTGGTTCTCCTCCCTATCTGACCAGTCCTTCTAATTCTCCTGTGCTGAATTTCACGTAGGTTATATCTGTTAAACATGTTTGGCCCCCAGAGCTTTCTCTCCTGGCACTCTTCTCTTCTCAATGTATATTATTTCACTTAGTGACCGCTTCAACTCCCATTGTTCCAACTCTTATCTCTATGCTGATGATTCTGATTTATTAATCCAAGCCGAACCTCTGTCCAAACCCCTAGTGTCACATCTCCAACTGTCTATTGGGTATTTAGAACTGGATGTCTAAGAGACATCTGAAACCCAATATGTCTGAACTGAACTCATTATCTTTCTCCCCAAACCTAGCCCTTCTAGTTTCTCTATGATTTCCCTAGTCACTCCAGCTGACAAGCTTGGTGTTTCTTTGGATTTCCCGCTCTCTCTCACTCCCCTATTCCAAATCGGTTGTCAAGTCTTGTCATTTATATCCTCGTCACGTGTCTCGTGTTTCCTTCTCTCCTTCCACACTGTTTCACCCTGATGCAAACCTCATCATCTCATGTTAGAACTGTTATAATAGGCTGCTGCTTGGTCTCCTGAATCAACATTTCTCCTATCCAATCAAGCCATCATTCATCCATCAAGGTGATTTTCCTAAATCTTAAGTTTGGCCAGGTCACCTCCAACCTCCATTCAATCGAATGCAGTGGTTCCCTATTGCCTTCAGCAGAAAATAAGAAATTATCAATTTGTTTTTTTTTTAAGCTTGGCTCTATAAACTTGTCCCTTCCTAACTTTCCAGTCTTTTTACTCACTATATCTCTCCACCCATATATTCTGGGATCCAGAGACATTGGTCCCCTTTCTTCTCTTAGAACAAGAGACTCCATCTTCCCACTCCATGTATTTTCACTGGCTGTCACAACTGCCTGGAATTCCTTCCTTCCTTACCTGGACTGTAATCACTCTTTGCCTTCTGATGAACACAGTAACTAATTATTATTCCAAAGACGAATGCTATAGTATGTTGCCACATGCTGATAGACTGAGGTTTTATAAGAATACACACACACAGACATGTAAATACATACATATATATATATATATATATATATATACACAGACACATATATCTGTATGTATATAAGTGTATATATGCATATGCACACATATGTATGTGTATATATGTATGTATACATGAGTATATCATGACCAATTCAGGAATTAGTTTTATATGACTAAGAATATTTTCTACAAATAAGGAATGTAATAGCAAAAATAATATTTTGTTCATTAAAAAATAAATAAATTTTAAAATAGAATCTGTGTTTCCTTTAAGGCTTGACTTAAGTATCACATTCAATATGAAGCCTTTCCTAATATCCCCAGATGGTAATGCCTTCTCCCCCAAATCACCTCATGCTAACTTTCTTAAAATAAATTGATATTACAAATTTTTCATAGGATGAGAAGCATAAAGTAATGTGCTTTGAGATCATTGGCCAAAGGGAGTTATGTGGATTTGTTTGGGACCTACACTGGCATTAGAAATAGTGATTGGGTGAGAAATGAATGAAATAATATTATTCTTTTTTTTTTATTCAGCTACCATTTATTTAGTTCCTTTTAAATGTATGGTATTCTGCTAGGAAAGGAGAAAATACAGAGGTGTGTGATTTTTTTTTACGATGCCATTTTCCTTTCTCAATTGTAATTTATGGCCTAGAAGGACAGTAAAATCTGAAATAATGGGATTGCTTAGTGAAAGAGGAACTCAAAGCCTTCTTAGTTCAAACAGTACCTAAATTGGAATCATCTCTGTATGTCCTCAGTAAGTAGTTCCTTCACCTTGACAATCCCCAGTGGAGGGGAAGAAACCCACTACTACCTAAATCAGTTCATTCCATTGGATCAATCAGTTGCATTCCATTCCAGCTCTTATTATTAGGAAGTTCTAACTAACATTGTATAATGCTTTGTCTTGGAGAGGTAGTTTCTGTTTATTATTTACTTGTCTTGTATATAACTATTTATGTGCAAGTGATTTCCCCAATTCTAAAATAAGCTCCCTGAGGACAAGAATTTTTTTTGCTTCTTTCCTGTCTATCTTCAGTTCTTAGCATAATGCTTTACTAATACCAAGTGCTTAACAAATGATTTTTGATTGATGAAATTCCTGATGAATGAATACAAGAGCTTTAATGAGAACATCAAGAGAAAGAGTATATAGAAAGAAAAGGAGATGGCCCAGTACAGAGACATGGGAAACTCTTAGCAGGTGGGAGGAGGGTGTTAATCTAGCAGTGGGAATCAGAGATAAGAGTGAGAGAGTTTGAAGAAACATCAAGAAAGAGCCACGTCATAGAAGGTAAGGGAAGAGAAAGAGCACAGGAGGAGTCAACACTCACTATTGTGTAAGGATGAGGACTGAGGGCAAAGCATTTGGATTTAGTAGTTACTGTAAGGTCATGCTATATGTCAACAGGTGAACGAGGGTCTTAGTCCAGAGAAGAAAGTTATCAAGGAGGACACGATAACCATCTTCGAGTACTTGAAAGGTTGCCATGTATAAGATGGACTGGACTTGTTTTTTCAGTCCACAACATGTGGTGGGGGACACCCTGGAACAGACAGAGGCACTATACTTTGTAATCCTGCCGACTACGCCATAATGTAAAGCCAATCAGCAGTAGATTTCTGAGAGAATGCTACTGTGAGGAGCTTTTAAGATTTGGATTACACAGTATTAGTGAACACTCTGTTTATTCCATTACAAATCTTTATTCAGTACAATGTTCACAGCTTCAACAGTTCACAATATTATATACAATCTTCAGAACAAGGAAAGTCTCAATGTTATATCTTATTTCAGAAAGACACAATATGGATTTGTGGGAGCAATGGATGAAAACTCTAGAGTAATTTAATAAAAATTTAATATAACTCTAGAAGTAATTTAAGTTTGTTGTGAGAAATTTTCCTAATAATTAGAGCTGTCCCTATGTGGAATGAGCTACCTGGGAAGTGTAGACAGGAAATGGTAGTGGAATGATGGGTATGATCAAACAAAAGCCTGGTGGTTAGTGCTGGGGCGTGTAGTAGAGTATATGTATTCTTGTTAAGGTACAGTGCAGATTAAATGACCTCTGACATCCCTTGGAATTCTGAAATCTCACAAATCTCTGGTATCTGGAAACCCTAAATTAAACCTCATTATATATGTCTTGGGAATTATTTCCTGCTCAGTTAGTTGTTTCTGAAAGCCAGAGAGTGTACCCATTCTAGGAAAGAGGGTTCAGGAAATTCAACTGGCTACTCCCACCTCTGACCAAGGCAGAGCAAGATGGATCAGGGACAATATTATAACAAGAGAAATAGTAATGATTCAAATCATTACAAAGTTCAGCAGCACTGCTTCAGCCATACCTGCAGCAACCTTACCCAGGTGTTTCCTTTTCCCTAGATAGTAGTCATAGCAAATGAACCCCAGTCTGACTGTTCTGACATTCTGAGGCTCCGGGTTCCGGAATGCTGGGACAGGATTTGATTTACTTCTTACCTTAACAAGTTATTAGCATTAAAAGCTGGCCTTTTATGAGATGGACAGTCACTTTATGATGTATTGAGGATGAACAAGTAGCAGAGAGGGAGAGAGTATGGCATTCTTTTGTTACCACTTAAAACTCAGTCTTGTGGAAAACCAGAATGATGTGTTTTGTTTATCTTAAACTGTATCACAAAGCCTCTGTGTTCTTGTTATCATAACGGATTCCCTCCAAGATTACCTTGCATTTACTTTATGTACTTATCCAGTTGGAAATGATTTGGAGTATATTTCTTTTTTTAATTCTCCATGCTCAAGCCAATCTAGGGCACATATTGGTGCAGTGCTGAACGTCTTGGAACTTTGGAAAGATGCATCAATACCTTGTTCCCTGTCATACCAGGAAGGGGGAGGGACATAGCAAAGAGAACTGATTACATCCATGAAGAACTATCACCTCACTGTACTTTAAAAAGAGAATTTTTCTTTAAAAGGAGAAATAACTGTATTCTTCTTTTAGAACACATGGGTGAAATGTTCTCTCTGGGATTTCTGATAAAGGCCAGAAGGAGGAAGGCTCATCTGCAACACCCTGCCTTCACCTTGAAGCCTTTGGTGGCTGTCTACACATGATAGAGCTGGGATCCTCTCTAGGTGAACAGGAGTTGTGATCTCAAGGCACTGACTACAATTTCTACTTTATGTTTCTTCCCCTGACTACAGGTAATCAAACAGTAATTCTGAATTGAATGTATCCAGCCTAGAAGTCAACTTCAGGAAACTGAAAACTTTGGGTTCCTTATGCTGGTGTTGTCTGTACTGTGGTAAGTGATTACATATAGCTATTGTAATGCATCTCAGAGCAAAAGATGACCAGACACAGGAGGATGAACCCAGATGTTAGCCAGGTTTTCCAGAACTCATGAGCTTTGAGGAAATTGTTCAAATGGTTAAAAAAGGGCATGAAGGTGCAATGCCCATTGAATAGACTCTCTAAATGACACACACTTTTATGTTTTATGGATCAACTCCCAAAGACTAATGCTTAAGTTTTTGCAATTGTGAACTTATAATTTTTGTATTTTTTTAAGCATTTCTTTTGTAGGGGAGGAAATGAAGAGCTGCCCTATATTTGATCTAAATTTTATAATTAATACTAAAGGGAGGACTCCAGACTTGAGCAATACGTAAGAGGTTGCTCTTTATTTTCATTTGTTTATATGTTTTTAGTCACCTTCCCCAGTGATTGATAAATATAATACATTCCATGACTTTGGGTACTTCTCACATGACATCAATTATTATTAGTGCTCCAATATATTTGTTCTATCCCCAAAAATGGCATTATATTTTGCTGTTTCCACACATAAACTCTGGTAAAATAGTTAGCTTTTGTTTCACTCTCCCTCCCTCTCCTCTCTCCTTTTTAAATCTCTCTCTCTGTCTCTCTGTCTCTGTCTCTCTGTCTCTCTGTCTCTGTCTCTCTGTCTCTCTGTCTCCCTGTCTCTCTCTCTCTCTCTCTCTCTCTCTCTCTCTCTGTCTGTCTCTTCCACCTCCCAAATCTCTCCCCCAATTTTTCCTTTTCAATTTTAATTGAATGTGCTAATAAAACAGCTAACAAAATACCAATGGGTATTACATGTGAAGAAAATAGTTCCAAAAGAATTATATTGGAAACTGATCTGAGGAATGAAACCTGGGAGTAAAGTTTAATGGATATAATTTCAAAAAAAATAATTTAATAAAATATCAAAGATTTTAAAAGTAAGACTATGATTACTTTTCAGCTTTGTAAAAATGGTCTAAAATTTTTTTGCAAAGCTTACACTGTTTCACAATACAAGAAAAATCATCTGAATCCTTTCTTCTATAACATCTATCTAGTGGATAAGTTGTCCCAATAGTTGATATACAATGCCCAGCTTTTTAAATGGAGAGAACCAATATTTCACAAGAAGCTCCATTTATCTGCTAAACATTATAAATGGCTATTGTAAGTTTGTCCTTTGCGGTAGAAATCCATCTCTCCTAATGTTTCCATTGAAATTGAACAAGGAAGTTAAATTATATTACTTGGGTCCTGCCATGCTGAGGTATCGATGGCCATGTTTACTTCATAAGTATCAAAGGTAGACTTAAAGATTTAAAAATGTAACTCACCCCTCCCTTTCAGCTTTATCTCACAATATGTTCTTTCTTATACTCTAAGTGACATTGATCATTCATGGCTCATGGACTTCTTTCTTTCATTGCCTCCTGCAATGTGAATTCTCCAGAGCCCAGAACTTGCTCCCATACCTCTCTTTTGCTGAATGATTATAATTTCCCATTTCTACAAATTGATCTCAAGATCCACCTACTCCAAGAAGGCTTTCTTGATATTCCATGCTAGAAGTGGTCCCTCTAACATCCCAAGTCATATCTTCTATTATATGTTCAACCATTTCTATATGACATTGGAGAAATGATGATGTGTTGGGAAAGAGAAGAATTTGATTTGAAACCTAGCTCTTTTTTTTTCTTTTCTCCATAATAATTCCCTGAGAAAATTACTTTAGCAGACTAGGCCAAAGTACAGTACAGAAAATGAAGGAGTTTAACTAGATAAAATTAAAGATAGGCATTTTTAACATGGGGTCCACAGATGCCCAAGGGATTCATAAACAGAATTCTGGAGGTTCATGGACTCCAGTGGGGGAAAACAACAACTTTATTTTCACTCCTTTCTTTCAATAATGAGTGTAGATTAACAAAAAAACTTCCAGAAAGGGGCCCACAGGAGTTTATTCCCCAAATTTCTGAAAGAATTCATCTTTCTCTCTCTCTCTCTTGCTCTCTCATGTACATACACACACACAAACACACACACAGACAGAGACAGAGACAGAGAATGAGAATCTATTAGTTTTAGGGCAGAGCAAATGTGGCAGAGCAGAGGCAGCAATTCAGCCAAATTCTCCCGAAACTCCTCTCCAAATGACTTTAAATTAACATGTCAAGTCAAATGCTGGAACAGCACAGCCAAAAAAGGTAAAGATAAGATACTGTTCCAGCCTAAGACAACTTAAAAAGTTGGAAGAAGAGGACTATAACATCAGGATGTTGGCTTGCCTGGAGAGCACATCCTGGAAACAAAAAAGGTGCATTTTGAAGGTGAATCCAGCTGAAGCAGCAGCAGTAGCTTTGGGAGCCCTCAGCCTAGAGAGAGAAAACAGAAATAGGCAACTACACAGAGAGTACAGAGGAACCTGCACTAGCACTGGGTGTAAGACATTGTACAGAATAACATCAATACTATTATAATAATCAACTGTGAAATATTTAGCTACTCTGATCAATACAATGTTCCAAGACAATCTTGAAGAATTTCTGATTTTAAAAAATTCCTATGGGGCAGCTAGGTTGCACAGTGAATAGAGAACTGGCCCTGGAGTCAGGAGGAACTGAGTTCAGATCCGACCTCAGACAATTAACACAAAAACTAGCTGTGTGACCTTGGGCAAGTCACTTAACCCCAATTGTCCTCCAAAAAATAAAAATAAAAAAATGTATCCTATACAACTCCAGAGGAAGAATTGATTAACTAAATGAAGATTAAAGTATTATTTTTTCATTTTTTTATTGTTTTGCTTTTTGTAACATGACAAATTTTAAAACATATTTTGCCAGAATTCATACATGTAATTGATATCACATTGCTTGCCTTATCAATATGTAGAGAAATGAATGTTAAAATGGATAAATTTTTGGTCAAATGGTAAAAGAGGTATAAAAGCTCAGTACAAAAATCATATGTCAAGACAATTTAAAAGAAAACTAACCTGATATTCTAGATCCAGAGGGAAGGGAAATAGAAATTAAATGACTCAACTAATTACCATTGGAAAAAATCTACCAAAATGACAAGTCCCAGGAATATCCAAGTCCAACACAAGAACTCCTGGGTAAAGAAGAAATATTGCAAGCAGCTGGAAAGAAATTTTTCTGATATTGTGAAGCCACAGTCAGGAACACACAAGATTGGGCAGTTTCTCTATTTAAGGGCTGGGAATAGCAGAATATGATGTTCTCAAAGACAAAGGACTTAGGACTAACATAAAGAATAACCTAACCAGCAAAAAATGAATATGTCCCTTCAAGGAAAACAATAGACATTAAATGAAATTGAGTCCTTTCAAGCATACCTGATGAAAAGATCAGAACTGAACAGAAAAGTTGATTTTCAAATTAAAGATTCAAGAAAAGAATAAAAAGGTAAACATGAAAGAGAAATCATAAGAAACTCAATAAGGTTAAATTGTTTATATTTCTACATGTGAAGAGGATACATGTAACCCCTAAGAATGTTATCACCATTAGGACAGTCAAAAGGAGCCTACATAGACAAAGAAAGAAGTGAGTTGATTGTGTTAGGATGATGTCAAAAGATAAAGAGATGAGAAGGAGGGATGCATTGGGAAAAGGGGAAAGAGGGAAAATCTGGAAAATCAGCTCACGTAAAAGAGATGCGCAAGAAAATCTTGTTACACCAGAGAACGGATTCAAAGAAAGAACAATATATATGTACCCTGTTGAACATAGAAATCTATCTTACCCAACAGGAAGGTAGGAAGAAAAGGAAAAAGAAAAGAAAGCAGGAGAGGAGAGTGATAAAAAGGAGGAAAGATTAAGGGAGGCATGGTTAGAAGCAAAACAATCTTTTAAGGAGGCATAGGAACAAAAGAGAGAAGAAGAAACAGAATAAAAAAGGATAGGGGAAATGGCAGAAATAATAATCATAACTGTGAATGTGAATGGAATAAACTAACTCATAAAACAAAAGCAGGTAGCTAAATGGATTAGAAATTAAAACCTAAAAATGCATTGCTTAAAAGAAATACACTTTAAATAGAGAGACACATACAGAGTTAAAATAAGGAACTAGAGCAGAATCTATTAGGCTTCACTTAAGATTAAAAAAAACCAAAACACAGTGGTAGCATAACCACAGGCAAAGGAAAGGCAACAACAGACCTTCTTAAAAGAGATAATCAGGAAACTACATTTAACTAAAAGGTACTATATAAAATGAAGTGATATCAATACTAAACATAAGTACATATTTGCATGTATGTAAATTCTTAAAGGAAAGTTAAATGAGTTACATATGGAAATAGACAGTAAAAGTATAATAGTGAAGAACCTTAACTTTCCCCTCTCAAAACTAGATAAATGTAGCCATTGAATAAAGAAGAAAGGAATTAAGTTGATAAATAGAATTTTAGAAAAGTTACATAAGATAGAACTCTGGAGAAAATTCTGTAGGAATAGAAAGGAGTAAACCTTTTTCTCGGTTGTATGTGAAACAGCCACAAAATATCTGAGCATAAAAAAACTCACAAAGAAATGAAGAAAATCAGAAATATTAAGTACACCATTTTGGAAGACCACATAATAAAAATTACATCCAATGGCCATGGAAGCACAAATTAAAAATTAATTGGAAAGTAAGCAATCTAATCCTAAAGAATGAGCTGGTCAAAGAACAAATCATAGAAATAAGTAGTAATTTCATTAAAGAGAATTACAATAATGAGACAACATTACAAAATGTGCAGGATGAAGTCCAAGCAGTATTAATGTAAAATTTATATTGAAATGCTTATATTGGGAAGGAAGGAAAGCAAGAAAGAAAGAAAGAAAGAAAGAAAGAAAGAAAGAAAGAAAGAAAGAAAGAAAGAAAGAAAGAATTAGAGATCAAAGAATGAGGCATTTAATTTAAAAATATATTTTAAAAAATTTAAATATCCAATTAAACATCAAAACATAAATCTTAAAAATCAAAAGTGAAATAAATAAAATTTGCAGTAGAAAATCATTAAGCTAAAAAGAAAACACAAGAAGCAGATTTTATGAGGAAATGTCAATAAATAAGAACTCTTAGTTTACACTAAAGAAAATAAAGGGAGAGGTTTGGGAGGGGCAGAGCCAAGATGGTGGTGTAGAAGCAGCAAGATTCCATAGCTCCCACACAGCCACCCTAAATACCCATAAAATATGACCGTAAAAAATTCTAGGGCTCTCAAACTGACAAAAATACAGAAAACGCATCTCTCGCTGAAGGCAGCTCAGCAGGAGGGACTCTTTGTGGCAGGCTGGGAGCCAAGACTAACCCAACCTGAAACCGAAACCACAGCCAGGCCCCAGGGCAGCCAGGAGGATACAAGCCAAGCTGCAGTCAGTCTACAAGAGAGAAGATCTACAGAACCGCCAGCAAACTCCATATCTAACAAGGCATGAAAAGTAAGGATTAGAGAAAGGCAGCTCCATAGGAGGGGCTCATCTGGCAGGCCGGAGCCCAGGCCAGCCCAGCCCCAAAACCGAAAGCACAGCCAGGCCCCAGGGTGATCGGGAGGAGCCGAGCCTCCCAAGCTTCACCTTGAGTCTACCCTGGGGAGCAGATCAATAACACCTGGAGGAATCTTCACAGCTATCAAGGAGTGAAAAACAAGGATTAAAGAAAGGTCAGTGAAAGTGAAGCTTTTAAATTAATTTGGGGGAGGAAAAGCAGTTCTGCCAATATATCTCCAGAGTAAGAAAGCAGTGGGGGTAGGGCAGAAACTACTGTAACTGGCAGCTGCCCCCACTGGGCTGCTTCCGAGCCCCTGGCCTGAAGACCCTGCAGGGAGGCTGAGTCGATTGATCAGGGCCAAGTGCTCTTGAGTTGAGAGGCCTGGATCTGGATTGTGGTCTTGGGTGGTGGTCCTGGGGTGTGATGTCAGTAAGCCAAAGTTTGGGGGGGCTGCAACACCCCACTCATAGCTCCAGCAGCAGGGAAACCCCCAAAAATTTGGAACAGAGCTTTCCCACCTGGAAGCAGAGTTCCACAAAGCTAAAAAAAACAACCAATTAATTAACTGGCCAACATGAGAAAAAGGAAGCAAAATAAGAACAGCAAAAAAATTCTAGAATCTTTTTTGTGGACAAAAAGGATCAAGGCATGGAACAGGAGGAAGACAACACAGTCAGAACTCCCACATGAAATGCTTCCAAGACACTCGAAGAATGCCTAGAAGCTATAGATCAACTGATAAAGGACTTTGAAAAACAAATAAGAGAAGTGGAGGAAAAAATTGAGAAGAGAAATGAGAATGATGCAAGAAAATCATGAAACAACCTGACTGAAGAAAACAACACTTTAAAAAATAGATTAATTCATATGGCAAAAGAAGGCCAGAAAGCCAATGAGGAGAAGAATGCCTTAAAAAGTCGAATTTGCCAAATGGAAAAAGAATATCAAAAGCATTCAGAAGAGAATAATTCCTTCAGAATTAGAGAGGAGCCAGTAGAAGCTAATGACTTTATGAGAAACCAAGATAATATTAAACAGTTACAAAAAAATGAAAAAAAATAGAAAGCAGGATGAGATATCTCCTTGAAAAAATCACTGACCTGGAAAATAGATCCAGGAGAGACAATTTGAAAATTATTGGTCTACCTGAAACCCATGACCAGAAGAAGAACTTGGGAAGCATTCTTCAAGAGATCCTCAAAGAAAATT
>JAQQSW010000984.1:0-24222 GCA_028646575.1 Pseudocheirus occidentalis
CAATTGATTCAGCCCCCCTGCGGAGTCCACAGGCCAGGGGCTCTGAAGCAGCCTGGTGGGGGCCACTGCTGCTGGTTCCAGTAGTTCCCCTCCCCCACTGCTTCCTTGCCCTGGGGGTAGAATGGTCGAACTGCTTTACCCACCCCAATTAAGTTTCAAAGCTTCAGCTTTCACTAACAGTCTCTGACGGAAGCTCCCCTCAGGCTGGTGCTTTAGATTTCCTTTGAAGTAGACTCAAGCTGCTGCTTGGGAGGCTCCACATGGCTGCCCTGGGGCCTTGCCTGGCTGCACATTTTTGGGCTGGCCGTTCTCTGCTCCTCTGCAGTGCGATGCCTCTCTGTCCTGCTCCTCACGCCTTGGCAGATGTGGGGGTGCTTGAGGCTGTAGAACCACTACAGGCTGGCTGCAGGGCTCGGCTCAGCTCCTTCCCACCGTCCCAGGCCTGGCCGTGGTCTCGTCTTCGGGGTGTTCCAGCCTCCGTTCAGGTGTCCGCGCTGAGCCCCTGCTGCTGAGCTGCCTTCAGTGAGAGCTATGTTCTCTGGATTTTTGTGAGTCTGAGAGTCGTAGACTTTTCTAGACTTTGTCTGGGCTCATATTTTCTGGGTGTTTAGGGTGGTGGTGTGGGAGCTGTGGGACCTTGCTGCTTCTTCGCTGCCATCTTGGCTCCGCCCACGAACGTAATAGTTTTAATTCTGTTGTCTTCTGACTTTGCACGTTGATCTTTCCTGTCATCACAAAAATTTTCTACAGTTGGGTTCTTTTTTGTTGTTTATTCATTTTTTTAGCCTCTTTTTTGTGACTGTTAGTTTCATATTAAAGGAGGGCCCTGCTCCCGGGGGACAGAACACTGTCCCAAGCTTCAGGTTTCTTGCTATAGCTGTTCCTATAGCTATTTCTTGGCAGTCTGTAAATTTTAATTTCTTCCAAGATGGTATGATCTAAGGAGGTGTGTTTATTACTTTCCTGCCCTGTGCTCTGTTTTGTGATTGTGGGAATGTGCTCACAAGCATTCTCCTCCAAGGCCTACTGCTGGTTTCCTGTGATTTAACCCATGCTAGTTTGGCCTGTGCTATAGTACACTCCATTCTCACCCTGGTGAGACCTTTCTGGCTAACACTTTAAGTTTCCTTGGACTGGAAAATCCTTCACCCCATTCTTTTGTGCGTTCTGTTGCTCCATAATTTTTCTTGAGGTATTATTTAAAACTGTTTGGGAGGGAATTTGGAAGAGCTCAGATAAATCTCTGCCTTTTCTCCACCACCTCAATTCCAACACCTTATTGTGATAAATTTGATCCTATCAGTCTCTTTGTCTTCTTCTCTTAATCCAAACCTGAATGGCTGTGATGGGTTTTCCCTTTCCTTTTGCAGTCAATTCTACATAGACATTGTGGCTTTACTTGGACCAATACACTCATTGTTTTAGGATATAAGTGACTGGTCATTAATTAACTCCTTAGAAAAATCCAAAATTGTTTACCTTTTTAAAGTTTCTTTTATCTACCATTTATACTTTGGTAGACTCTGCTGGGCTGTAATTTCTCATTATTGATACTAGGTAGTCATTGCTTCTTTTAAAAATTCATTTTTCCCCAGTGAGGAAATTGTAGCGATTATGTAAAACTTTATAGAGCCCTATTTGGTACATACATCTTTATCTTCCCTTTCTCTCCTCCAGCATGGTTACTATATCCTCCTGTGTGATATTTATTTTAGGTCCCTGGTATGAGATCTATATCATCCCAGTCATTTATAATTATTTTACTTTGATATACAGGAGCATAGCAATAATGTTTTATGGGTGAATTATATCTCAAATTTCCATCTGAATATGCCTTTTCTCCTCTGAGCATAATGTCTTTTTTTGTTGTTGTTAAACTGAAATAGTGTCAAAATATATTTAGATTTTTTTCCATTATGCTCTTATGTGAGACTGCTAATTCTTAAATTATCTCTCTATACAGTTTTTTTTCTAGATGAGTTGTTTATAATATTACATATTTCACATTTTCTTCCAATTATTCAGTCTTTTGGATTTTATCTAATATTCCTCATTGCATCATTGATTTTTTGAGTTCCATTACACGATTATTTTCATGGTTCTACTACTTTATTAAGATTATCCAGCTTCCCTTTTGAGCTACTTATTCCACTTTTAATTCGTTTTTAAGGTTGTGTTTTTGTTAGAGCTTTTAACTACTCTTTCAGTCCTTCTGGCAATTACCGTCTCTTTTCTGGGTTTCTCATTGCAAATATCGAAGAATTATTCCCTTATTTTGGAATTTTATACTGACATTCTCTTGGCTTATGAAGTTTTACTTATGGTCAACGTTCAACCTATCTGCTATTATTTCCAAACTTGTTTAAACGTACCTTTCAGATCTATCTGAAACTCGAATGGGCTGCCATTGAAGAGAATGGCTTCCCTTTCATGACAGATATTTCATGGCAAGGGTGAATGATTACTTTTTTGGAAACATTATAGATGCAGCTCTTGGTCAGGTATAGGTTGGATTATACGGTTCCGGAGTGCTTTTCTCCTTTTAAGATTCTGTGATTAGTGAGTACTTATTATGTGCAAGGCCACACGGAGAGTCCATATAGGACAGAAACTTTATTTCTTAGGTAATGGTGAGCTGTTAGAAATTTTTGAGCAAGAGATGATATAAGCAGAACTGAATGTTAGGAAGACTAATCGTGTATCATGTAAAATACAAAGGGGAGACTTGAAGGGGTTTTTTTGAAAGAAGAATTTAGTAACAATCTAGGTGAGATATAGAGGGCCTTAAGTAGATCGTAGCATTGGGAATGGAAAGGGGATATAACTGAGAGATTACAATGGGAGAACATATGATCATAACTTATAACTCAGAGACTCTTTATGACTGGCAATATGGTGATACCACTGATACTAAGAGGGAAATTTTCAGGATAAAAAACAAGGTTAGTTTTGTTGGGGAAATTGAAAAAATTAAATTTGTACCTATTGATTTTGTGATATTTGCCGAACTAGGAGAAGATATCTAGGATTCAATTGGAGATGCTAAAGTCTACAGTTCAGGAAAACAAGTGGACCAAAAAACAAAAAAAATAGAGGTTTGAGAGTTACATGCATATAATTGTGAATTGAATCTTTGAGTATTGAAGAGATTACCAAAGAAGAGAATAAATAGTGAGAATATGGTTGAAGACGAAACTCTGAGAAAGTTCAAAATAAGGGGGTTAGGACTGTGAGGAGGAAGAGATGTTATCAAAAGAGATGGAGAAAACTTAGTAAGTGAGGGGTAAGAAAACAACCAAGAGGCTCCCATGTCACAGAATTTAAAGGAAGAGAGTTTCAACAAAAAAAGAAGCTATGTTTAACAGTGTCAACAGCAACAGAAGAATTAATGAGAAATATTATGAAAAGGACATAGAATTTGGCCATTATTGGTGACCTTCAAGGAAGAAGTTTCAGTGGAGTAGTAGAGTCAGAGACCCAGACTGCAAGGGGTTGAGGTATGAACAAGTAGGTGATAAGGAAGTAGATGGGAGATAGAGAACTTTTTAATTTATTTCATTCTGAACTTAAGAAATAAAACAACCATTTTCATTACATAGTAGAATAGGAAAAAGAATATGATTATGCATGAAACTGCAAATCTGTTATGTACTATTTGTTATTCCTTTTAAATATATAATAAATTATCATGCAACTTTCTTTTTTCCCTTTGTTCTTCCCTCCCTCCCATCCTAGGGATGGCTAGCATTAGACACAAATGTGTCTGTGTCTCTGTGTCTATGTAAAATTATTCTTTAGATATTTCTATTTATTGATTCTTTTGTTTCTTTTTCTGCATGTAAATAGCATCATCCTTTATAGGTCCTTTGTAGTTAATCTGAGTATTTGTAATAGTCAAAATGACTTAGTCACTCAAAGTTTTCTTAAAACAATATTGTTGTTACTGTATACAGTGTTATCTTGGTTCTTCCCATTTCACTCTTCATTATTTTGTGCAAACGAGCTATGTTTTTCTAAGATCATACAGCTCATCATCTCTTATACCACAGTACCCTATCACGATCATATACCACAACAATTTAGCCATTCCCCAATTGATGATCATCTCCACAACATTCCAGTTTTTTGCCACCATAAAAAGAGCTCTTGTAAATATTTTTAAAATGAATATATATATTGCCATTTCCTCTAACCATCTTTGGAAACAGATCTAATAGTGTTATTGTTGTGTCAAAGTGTATAGGCAGTTTAATAATAATTAATGATCCCAGATTGCTCTACAAAATCAGTTCTACCAACAATGAATTAGTTTCTCTATTTTTTCCACATTTTCTACATTTGTCACTTTCCCCTTCAATCATTTTAGCTGATTTGGTAGGTGCAAAATGATATCTCAAGACTGTGTTAATTTTCATTTTTCTTATAAAATGATGTTGAATATTTTTATATAACTATAAATTGTTTTGATTTCTTCATTGGAAAACTGTCTGTTCATATCCTTTGACCATTTATCAATTGGGAAATGACTTGTATTCTTACAGATTTGAAAAAGTTCTTTATGTATTTGAGCTATGAGACCTTCATCTGAGGAACTGTCTAGAACATGTTTTTCTCAGTTTTATGTTTTCCTTCTGATCTAGGAGACATTTGTTTTATTTGTATAAAACCTTTTAAATGTAATATAAGCAAAATTTTCCATTTTATACCTTACACTGTTGTCTCTTGTTTATTCATAAATTGTTCACCTATTCATAAGTCTAATAAGTAATATGTTGTATATTCTTCAGATTTTCTTGTAATATCTCTCTTTATATATTGCAAAGTATTTTAATGCTGTAAAGATACTTTCTGGACGATCAGAGCTATCTGGATATGAAACAGCCTCCCTTGTTAAGTAACAGGGTCTTCTCACTGGAGGCCTTCAAACAAAGGCTGGATGACAACTTGATAAGTCACAGAAAGGATTATTATTCAGCTACAAGTTGAATTGCTGTTGTTTGTCCTTCATTTTCAAAGGATACTAGTGATATCATGGAGTGGTATCTTGACTTGGATTTAAGTGAGGCATAGTTGCATAAAGTCATCAGCCTCATTCTCTCTTCCAGAGTCTTTGAAGTCCAATAGCAATTCAAAAGTCAAGATCACCTGTGATGAGCCATGATGCAGTGCATGACATTGGTATCTCTGAAGTGTGACCAGACTTTAAGTAATCAATAGCACCTGCTTCCCCTACTGTCATGGCTGTTGGTAGAAATTATCCTCATCTATCCATTCTGTCGCTGAAGTTTTCATGTGCTTGGGGTAGACACCCTTATAACTTATCAATAGGTTTGAAGCCTATTAGTTACCCTTAACCTGGTTTAGCCTGTTGGTGGCTTTGTCTCTGCCACAGCTTCTTGGAGCCACAAGTTAGGGCTGAATGTTTCATAGACACCACAGATGGATGAACAGCCCTGAAAAGGGCTCAGCAAGCCCTCATACCGGAGGTGCTAGTCCTTCTTGACTAGTCACATGCCACAAGTTGAATGAGATAGACTCTAAAGAACAATCTTCAGAAATAAGAAATAAGTTTAAATTAAGATGTGTTCAGTTTTTCTTTCTGTTGGGATGGGGGATAATTGGCGTACGGTACCTGCTCTAGCAGAGGAGGGACTAATTTTCCTTATTCCCTAATGCCTGTGGGGTGACACAGTGCATTTGGAAATAAGGAAGCATCTGTTAAAGGAGATGAAATGTTATATACAATAGAAAAACAGAGAAAATTCCAGAAAAGGGGAAAAAATATAAGGAGAGCCCATAATGTGAGAGGGTGTGTGTGTGTGTGTGTGTGTGTATGCATGTGTGTGTGCCCATGCCTATTTCATGTGATTGTAGGGTAGCAGTAAGGAAGCCAGAATAAAATAAAATAAAAGAATTCATAAGAGAAATAGCAAATTTGATCCCTTGGTTTAGATGCATGTCAGTGACTCCAGTGCATATTGGCATCAATTTCTCTTCATCTGTGTAAGGCTGGACATGCTGATGACTTTATCAGTCATGCTCAAAGAGCATAGCTGGAATGAATACCACAACAATTATTCTTTCTATAGGTTAAGTCACATTTCTGTTTTTGAAATCTTATGCTTCTATTTTCAGATCTGAACTTCAACACAGTTTTCAGAGATTATTAATGTTCTTGTTTGGCTTTTTGGCATGTATTTCTATTTCATTTAATAAATTCACTATTAAAATTACTTTTGTGTAGTGGGAGAAAAAGATAGAATGCCTAAACAATGAGATGGGTTTTCAGAGAATTCTTGAGTATTACAAATTCTATGTTTATGCAGAATAAAGCCATATAATTGTTTCATTTTAATAGAAGAATGTTAATAGTGTTCTGCTCTAGAATTGCATTCTATCAGGTACTGTGGGGTTATAGACTGTCACTTGATATACTGCATTGGCAAGTTGTGTATAGTTCTGCTGAAGTAAGTTATATTATACTTTTTCCTACTTGTTACAACCTAGTGCTTGCAAATATGCTCTGATTTAGCTTTGAGCTATGTTCTGAAATGAATTCCTCTTACACAGTAATTTTCTTTTGTGATAGAACAGTGAATTCTGATTAAATAATGGTGAAAAATGATTAAAACATTTATTTTAGTCAACCACAAAGAGACATATTGAAAAGCCAGATGGAAAAAAAAAACTAAGTTATGGAAAATTTTGTGTATGATTATTGTTTACAGAATATTAAAAATATCTAATCGTCAGCCAAATGTCCCTGGGGCATAGAGAAATATGTGTCAGGAGTAGAGTCCTACAGGTACAGTAAAGCTTCTTGGATTGTGATTCCACAATTGGGCATTGTGACTGAGGGGAAGACTTTGAGCAAGGGAACTAGACACACGATCTGATTTCAGTTAGAAATGAGATGAGTGATAGAATGGGGGGGGTGGTATTATCTCCCATCCCTGATTTACTTCCTGAGCTGAGTTATGGCAGAAAGTGGTATCAGTCAAGAGAGGCACAGAATTGGGTATGAAGAAGAGTTGAACTGCAACAGGGAAGGATCTCAGCTAAGGGGGGATCACTTGGATTATTGGGTCCCTGCAGAAATATTAGAACAAATAATTTGGCGGGAAGCAGTTGGTTTTAATTATCACTTTAATGAGGAAGGAAAGTTCCAACTTGTTTTACTTTCCTCAAAGTCCTCTTTTGGTGTCTATGAATGGCAGGCTCTTTATATAATTTTTATTTTTTTTTTACTTGTTGCTTTCAGTCTCATTTTAAAATTTATATGTATATATATTTGTAATAGTTTGATAACTCTTTCAATATAATTTGTTTCTCATATAACCATAGGTATTTTATGGCTTTAAAAACATTATTCTTGGGGCGGCTAGGTGGCACAGTGAATGGAGCACCAGCCCTGGAGTCAGGAGGACCTGAGTTCAAATTCAGCCTCAGACACTTAACACAAAAGGTAGCCATGTGACCTTGGGCAAGTCACTTAAACTCAATTGCCCTGCCTTCTCCCCCTAAAACAAAACATTATTCTAATAATAGGTATAGAGACTTTACTAGACTGCTAAAAACAGTTCATACTAAAAAAATTAAAAAGTTCTACTCTAGTTAATTGTTTTTGACTTCTTGATTGAGTGTAAATAGGGATATGGCACTAGCTACTTTGAATACACAAAATTAAAATATATCAAGGACTAACCGTCAACAACCAGAAATAATTTGCATCTAGGTACTTGGGGTTTTGTGATTTTTATTAATAGCTTGTATTTTTTTTAAGTTCCCAAAAAGAGCAAAGAAAAGGAAGTCCTATGGATTTAGGATGAACAATCTACTGTAGCTCTAAACTCCTGAGCTAAAGCTATCCACAAGTTAGCATGCTTTCCATTCACAGTCATGTGAGTAGGCCCAAAAAATAAACTTTTAGAACAAAGCAGTTACGAAGATCATGTAGTAAGAAGAGTTAATACAAACATCCCTCTATAAATTTAGGGTACACTGTCCCTTAAATACATATGCAATCTATAGAAAGAGTGAGTTCAAACTGAAACTTGTAGGATAAACATATGATGAAAGGTAATTCACACGTCCTGGTACCACATGACATGAGCATCTTTTCTTTTCTTGATTCTTCTTGATCTTCATTCTTTTCCTCTGTTGGTTATCTTCAATTGCTACTCTGTTATGGGCATGTTTTTTATTTCCTTTTACTATTATCATTCAAGGCTCAGGGCCTTTCTCCTACAATTTTTATTTAAGTAAAGGCCTATATTAACATCACCTGATCAAAACTAACTCCTACTATAACAGTGTTAAGGGAAGGCCATTTGACATTCCTCTATTAAAGGTCAAAGGTGAGTTTTAATTCCCTTAAATGATTTAGGTATTTGTTAGCTTTCATCACTGATTGGGTGAGGAAAGGTTTCTCTGAAGCCAGTGATTTTGTTTATCTTGGTGAACATTAATTTCCCTTTCCATCAGCCTGTTTATGAGCACTCTAAAAATAGTTGAGTCTATAACTTACCTTAGCTTACCCATAGAATCTATTTACACAGATTTGTTTATATATGAGGTTATGACTGTTTAAGTTTGTTCAACTTTTGTGACATTGAAAGAAGCATGTTATATGAATCTGTATTTTTTTTTAGCTTTTCAGGCCCATGTAAAATGTATAAGATTTGAAAAGTATTATTTCTCTGTAAACATGATCTAATTTTGTGTAGAAGAGGCTTTCTTAGAATCCTAATCTCTGTTCAGATTTATTTATTTCTGCCTTGTGGTAGATTTATTCAACAGCTGTTACCTACTACATAAACTCAAAGAGATTTCTCCCACAGCATCTCTACATTCCCTTATTGTACATAGTTATTTTGAGCAGAACTTATCTTGCCTTTCTTTGTGTCTCCAGCTCTTAGCACACAGAAGATCCTTAAAAAGTACCTAATGACTGACTGAACTTTTTCTGTCTTCTTTCTTAGAGTTCCTTTAGGTACTGAATCAGCAGACACTTGACTTGGGCTCCCAGGGTCTGATGCTTTTTTGAGTCCATAGCTTTTTTTGCCATCCTTTCTGCTGACACCTTTTGCTAACTTTTTGTCATAATCCTTGATGAAGTTGCCTTCTTTAAGTGACTTTATCTTTTTATCTACATATTTTCTCAGATATATGTCTCTTTTCCTCGCTGGATGCATTGTCTCCTACTGGTCCAGTAGTTCCAATGACATTAAAGATGAAGAAGAGAAAGAAAGACTCCTTTCCTACTACTGGGAAGTCTCTTCTGTAAAGTGATTTTTCAATCTAGACTCTTGCTGTTGAATTTCATTGAGCTATTTAAAGTCTCCAGGGACATGTTAATTTGTTTGCCCAGCCGGTGGCTATGTTCCTCTCTTCATTCAAGTAGGTTTTTACCTCATAAAGGAATCACAAATATAGATGGATCTTGTTTTCACATTAAAACCTCATCATATCTGACTACATATGCTGAGGGAGGGAATGAGAATTACATGTACCTTCTCTTACAAACTCATATTGAAAAAGAAATATTATCTACAAGTCAAATCCTTTGGCTGGTACACTCAATACAATTTAATCTAAGGAGCATTTTGTGTACCAGACACCACACAAACCCCAATGAATGCCGAAACATACTTTGCTTTCAAGGAACTTCTTCAGATAGTAAACACCTTTTCCTCACCAGATTCCAAAGTAGTCTGTTTAAATAGACTACTCAAACCACAGAGGTTGTAATGACTTTTTTGTGCCTTCCTAGCCTCTGAATTAGCTAGAAGATCAATGGAATGTTCCTTTTGCAAGTCTTGTGTTTTCTTCTACCTTGCCAGAAAAAAAGAGATAACAGAAAAACAAAATAATTGTAAAGAATAATAATGCCACTCTGGGTGAGAAAAGTTTAAGTACATTTGATTCTTATCAGAAGATTGATTCCTCTTCTGTCTGCAAAAAAAGAAATATTTATTCATCCACAAAAATATTTCCAGATAAAGTAACTGAGGAAGTTTCTTGAAATTAAAATATGATTTAACTCATTTTCTTTCACTGAGGTTGCTTCTAACAACAATTTTAATTAATGTATAGCACATTCTTCATAGTATCATAATGTTGAAAATAACATTTAAATGGGGACTTTTAATAATTATTTTATTAAAAAAATAGAAAAGGTTTTAAAGAAGCTTCATGACAAGTGAAAACACATAACAGACCAACACACTTGCGATTGGAGAGGGTGAGGAAAAATAGACATTTAATGCCCAAGCTCTAAAATGTTAATTACCTGGCCCACTGATTTGTCAAGCCTAATGGTTTGTAGATATTTAGTTTAGGAAATTAAACATGTATTATCAAATGTGATTCAGGTGCAAGCATAGTAAAAACAGCCCTCCAAAAGTCTATGACATATTATCCCACCAGTACATATGGAGTACAGGAAAAAGCAAGCAAATTTAGTGGTAAAACATATGGAACAAAGGGGACACCTCAGAACTCCTAACTGATGAAAGACAATTTCTCTTGTATATGCAATGCTCAAGAAGTCCCTCTTAGGCATGCTGTAACTTCTTTGCTAGACCCTTCATGGAGTCATAAATCTGCATCCAATCTGTTATAGGTCCCCAAATACAGCCTCAGCTCTGAGTTGTGTTGTCAGGACAAAGATAGGAAGGTAGGTAGTCTTCCATATCTCTGAAGTTCACAAAATATTGTCTGGCCAAAGAAAAAGACTGGGGTCAAAGTCTGAGATATTATCTATTCACACCTCATTCCTGCAAAGATTAATTTTAAGAGATGATTCTCTTCTTTGTGAGACCCTCATTCAACTCTGAATCTCTCTTGGGCTTTAACTGGCTTAATAGATTGCAGACAACATTTAGGATATAACCAGATTTCCTTGGCACATCCCAATATTCTTCCTATCAATGTCAATTCAATTCATCTAAGAACTTTTGAAGTAACATTTTATCATTTGCTTTAAATGGAGTCAAAATTATCAGTGGATCCCCAACTTTGCACTCTCCTACCAGTTTTGTTTTGTTATCTTTGTTATGAATAACAATATATTCAGTTTGCTATCTGTCACCAAGAAAACCTTTTGTGTGCCTTCCAGGGGCCTTCCAGCCACTTTTTGAAGTACTAGCGAAGTGACTCCGTTCACTATGATGTAAAATTAGTTTGGGTCATTTCACTGAAGCTGTGTTACTATGGGAGTTTGGGAAACTTGAGAAATGGACACATAAGGTGGCAGTAGAGAAAAACCTCCTTGGTTAATGACAGCATCATTCAAGCTGGTTTCTGGAAATAAAGTCCTGTTCTTTTTATCCATTCTGCATAGGTGAAAAGTCAAACATATTTTCAAATATAAGTCTCAACTCCTGTTCTATCATCATTTGTACTCATTAATTTAAATCATAGATTTTTTCCTAACATACTTATTCCTTATATTTAAATTTGGAATTAGGACAGAAAAATGACCAAATTGACTATATTCATTCTCTCAGAGATCTTAAAAAAGTCATAAACAAAGATCTGACATTTATGAGAATATTCATTATAGCACTTTTGTGGTAGCAAAAAATAGAAACAAAGTAGGTGCCCACTTTGAGAAATAGCTGAGGAAAAAAGCCTGTATTATCATAATAGAATCTTATTTTGCAGTAAAAAATATCATCTAATAATAGTACCAGATTTCTAGGGCCCATAAAATAAATAACTCGTGTTCTAGTTAAATATAATATTATATATTATTTAAATTCTTAATTTTGTTTTGTGCATTTTTAGCTTCCTTTTTGTGTTCTCCCTTAGACTGTAAGCTCCTTGAGGGCAAGGACTATATTTATTTTTCACATTTGAATCATCATAGCTTAATTCATTCACTGTTTGTCACATAGAAAAAAAATTAATGCATGATTATTGACTGACTGACTACTTTATTATGGATATCCAACAAGAAAATATAGAAGCAGTGAAAGAAGTGGTTTTCTAATTTTTTCCTCAAATATTATAATAAAAAAATCATTGGAGTTTTCCCACAAGCCAAGGCATATTATAAATTCTGCCAATGTTTCCTTTTCTTCCTCAGGGTCATGCTGAAGCCCCTTTTGTACTTGGACGTTATAATTTATTGAAAGGGGCATTAAGAACAGACATTTATGTGAGAAGCACAGAGAAAAGCAGCTTCTCAGATAAAAGTACTTGGAGAGAAACACATACTGTTCTAAGAGAACTTCAGAGAAAGCAGTTCCTCAGAGAACAGTTCTGAGACCTGAGACAAAGCAGCTGGTACAGGAAAATTACTTACTGAATACAAAGATGGAAGAAATGTCTTGATTTCCAACATCTAATTTACATATGATTGTTTTGAGAACTTGAGGGCTGATAGCTGGAAAATCATGAATCAAATAACTAACAATTTTATATTGGATAACCTGTGGTGTGGCTAACAGAAATATGATTTTTTTTCCTGGTCCTAACTTTAACATAGATCTGATTGCAGAAATGTGCTGAGACAAAATGGATCAACTTGATTGGCTCGAGAGAGCTGATGTTAAACATTTGATGTGGTTATTTATGTCTCAGAAATCAGAAAGCAGAGTTTATTTAGTTAGTTGTCTAGATTTAAGAAAGTAGTGGGAAAAATCTTAATGTTGACAAGTTTCAATGATATATGAATTTCAAGTCAGAAGACCTGGCTTACTTCTCCTCTCTGCTACTAGATATGTGATCTTGGACAAGTAACTTCCCATCTCTAGGCCTTATCTGTAAAGTGGGCAACTAATTTAATTAATTCCCTAACATTTTGTATCAATAGTGCAATATTTACAATGCCCACAGTGGTTATATGCTGGTATTGTTGTGAATCACAAAATGTAGCAAACTCTCCACATGGAGGGCAGAACCAAAGCCTTTATTTAAGTACCAGAAAACCGAGTCCAAGAACCAAGAAGGATGAGTCCCAGAACCAGAAAGCCAAAGGCATTACAGTAGTCATGAAGTTGATAAACATGGTTAATGCAGTGAACACCCACATTCCCAAGCCTTCACAATAGAACAGGCTCTCTCAAGCAGAGATCCCTTTCTCACATACATAGCTCCTCAGCCTGATTCTTGGAACTTCTTGTTAAAAGTTGCAGGAGGATCTCAGCAAAAAGATGCAATCTCCAGGTGGTGAGTAAGAGAAAATCTGACTGTCCTGCTGGTTCTCTTCCATATATACAGTATAGCTCCTCCTTGTTCTGCCCCTTCCTGTTAAGGTGTTAAGTACTCCCAAGGTGTTAACTTGAAGTAAGGTGCAAAGTACCTGTTTACTAAGTGCCAATAGAAAGGGGTATGGAAGATCTTCTGATTCCATTAACATTATACATTCTCATTTGCTCTCAACCCCAGTCCTAGTGGTTGGTATATCTGTATTTACGCTTGCTCTATAGCAGCTCAGAAAAAGTCAAAGTTGTCCATACTGTTCTGTTTCTCTAGGACTTAGAGTGGTAGCTAAGGGAGAGTGGGGGTAGGGGGAAGGAATTAGTTAAGAATAATATAGAATCAATAAAATGATCTGATCATAGATCTAGAACAAGAAAGGATTTGAATTCATGTCTTTTATCATAAAGGGAATGTTCCATGTTGCTTGGCAGATGACTGAATATGTGAGATTGTTTGGAATGAAAAATCCCATTTAAAATTTAATCAAGAACATGGAGATTTCTTAGGATAAAACAGAAGTTTTATTCTCTTCCCCTGGGAGAAAAGGGCTGTCTTCTCCATGACTGGTCATGAGGGAGAGAAATGCAATGTGTGGTGAACAGAGTTTTTAAATCATAATACAGCAGGATCATATTTCCCCCATTGTCCCTCACTCCCATTGGTTCAGGGTGGTGGGGTGAGCTTGGGCTATCCCTGACTCCCACTGGCCAGGAGGAGGGGCCCACAGAGGCAGGAAAGTGGACAAAGGACCAAAGCTAGGTGGGGATCCCAAGACTCCTAAAAGGGCTTACTGCTGATTGGCAGCAGAAGTGAAGGGGGGGAAAGGGTGAAGTCAACAGTCAGAATTGACACCAATTTATAAGACACATCTGAGAAGTTTTCTAGTTTTCCCTCCCCAGACAATATGAAAAAGAGTGAGGAGCAGAGTATGTTTGTGAAGTTGAAACCCTGGGTTACAAGAAGTACTGATTTTGTCCTCAATAGAAATGATAAATCTTGGAAAAGGTGTGGTTTTAAGTGGGGAAATGATGAGTCCTGAACAGGTACTATAGGACATTTATTAAAGTTTTGCTATTGTCATCTAAGTGACAGTGTGAATAGATCCCTGGAATTGGAATCAAGAAAATCTGAATTCACATCTGGCTTCAGACACTTAGTAGTTGTGTGATTTTGGGTAGACCAGTTAACTTCTACTGGTCTCAGTTTTCTCATCTGAAAATTGGGATAATAATGATACCTACTTCCCTGAATTATGAGGCTCAAGTGAGATATTCATAAAGTGTTCAACACAGTACTGGACATACTCAAGGAACTTAATAAATTTTTGTTAAAAAATTGCAGAGGAAGGACAGATTGGGGGAAGGGGTAGTGAGAAGGAAACACTTTTGACAAGGGACTGGGTCAAAGGAGAGAATAGAATAAATGGGGGAGGGGTGGGAAAGGACTGAGGAAAATATAGTTAGTTATTTTGACATACAAGAAAGTAGTGGGGAAGGGGATGAGGAAAATGGGAGTGATAGAAGGGATGGCAGACTTGGGGAAGGGGTAATCAGAATTCATGCCATCTTGGGGTTGGGGAGAAGGGAGAGATGGGGAAAAATTACAACTCAAAATCTTATGGAAATGAATGTTGAACACTAAAAAATAATTAAATTTTTAAAAAATTGCAAAGAATTTGTATTTAGAAGATTGAAGAAAGAATTTAAGCAAAGAAACTGGTTTACTTAAGTAATTCAGGAAATATAGACAGTTATTAATTTATCAAAAAACCTAAAAGATATAAGTTTTGTTGTTTTCTCTTTTATTTTAAGCACAGGTATAATAAATGGTTTCACTTGTATTGTTTCAGTCTAAAGGCTGTACTTGTCATCATTATAAAAGGTAAACTATGTCCCTGCTTCTGCCATCATGTACTGAAAATTGTGATTCAAAATTAGGGTGTCCTATAAAGGCAAAGCTGTCTGGATAATGTTTAAGTATAAAACAAAAAGAAGTTTGTTTTGTGTGTATCCACATGATTTTTAAGTTAAGAATTTACACATAAATCTCAGTTAATTAGCATGGCTAGACCCTCGGATAAAGGATAGAATTAAATGTCACTTCAAAATAACTCAACAGTTTTGAAAAATTTCCAATAAATTTTTCAAAATAGAGATTTGCTCCTTACTCTCCTCCCCCTACTCTGGCTAAAATAATGTTTCTTTAAACAACTATGAAAAGCAAGTTCTCAGATCAAGAGAAAGCAACAGATTTTCTAAAGCAGAGACAGAGAAGAACCATAACCCTGGAACTATCATATAAAGTATCTTAAAAAGAATGCTGATTGATATTATATGGACACCTACTCTTTGACTTTGGCTATGGCCCAAGATGCAGTGGATGATTTTGGCATCTTTTATGTCTCCCCAAGCTCTAAGCAGTCAACAGTTCTTTCTTCAGCCACCTTTATGACTGTTGGAAGAAATGATTCTCATTGATCTATTCTGTCTGGAAAGTCTTCATATGCTTGGGGTAAATATATGTCTATCTCACTGCTGGGTTTGAGACCTGTCAGTTACCCTTAACCTGCTTTAGCATGTCTGCTGAGATGGTTTTGCCAGGTTTTGAGCATGCTACAGCCTCTTGAAGCCACAGGGGAGAGTTGAGTGACAAGTGGACACCAGAGAAATGACACTTTTTTCTTGAAAATCACTGAAAAGGGCTCAACAAACGCTCACACCAGAGGTGCTAGTCATCCGTAATTGCCCCATTAGACAGAGAGAAGACAGGCCCAAATTTCTATTTGCAAACTTTCCTTCATTTACATTGATAGTCTCACTGTTTTCATTGCTGTCCCTATCATATATGTGTATCAATGTGTCAGCTTCATGTGGGTTAGATTTCAGATTTCACCCGACAACTTCTACCAGTCATACCTTCATTTTCCTCAGTTATGTCTTAAGATTGACATTCTTGGCCTACAGCTCTTCATCTCTAGAGGATGGAGTTGTATTATATCTTCTCTAAGATCCTTTTCACCTTAAAATTACTATGACTTCATTTTTTAAAATTAAAAAAAGTATGTTCTCTAGATAGTGAGTTCATTGGACACGGCTACCGCTGTAAAACCAAAATCAAAGTACAAAATAGTCCTCAGGACCGTGTAATCATGAAGTGTTTACAACTGCAAAGATTTTAGACTATCTACAAACACAAATGTAAATGGCACACTGCTCTCACCATATGGGCCCTGTTCTCCAGATAGGTGAATATTTAACTTGACCCATTATTTTAACCAGTCCCTAGCCTTGTTTCTCTTATTCACTATTCAATGGTCATCTTCTTACCAGTCTCCTTCCTGAGACAAAATGTATCCTCTGGGAAAAGGAATGATAATCTACCCCACTGGCCATAGGTCCATTCACTATCCCAGCATCCTTCTAAATCAAAATATTCTTCCTTTGTCAACACTCTGCTTGCTATGCATGTATTGTCTTTCCCTGATAGAATGTAAACTCTTTGAGAACAGAGAAAGGTTTTTCTTATGAATTTGTGTCCCCAACACTTGACATACAGTAAGGACTTAAAATTATTTTAAATGTATTAAATAATCTTATTCAATCCCTTAATTTTTACTCGAGGCTGAGAATGGTGAATTGACTTGTTTGAGGAAGAAGTATGAGAACTGTAGTAAGTGGCATAGTCAATATTAAAATCTAGGTCTTCTGACTCAAAATTCAGAACTCTTGGCACTGCAATTTGGTTTTTGCGTGTCTCTCTGTGCTTCTTATCTAAGAGGGTGATTCTTGACAATTCACTTGTTTGTGGCATAGGAAGGCTTCAGTCTTTTGAGAAAAGAAGTTTGCTAAGTGTTCTGAGACAGCAGGTGCTAATTTTCATATAAGAGGGCATTTGTTCATTATCTATGACTTTTTTTGCTGAGGAGTAGGAATACAGAGAATATGCTTAACTATTGCCATTTATTGCTAGGAAGTAGTAAAGAGAATGTACTTTGCTCTTTGAATTGCCACTTGCTGCTAAGAGGAAGAAGAAGTACAGGCATATGCTTTGTTTTCAGGAGCCACTTTCTGCCAATATGAAGATGGAAAAGTGGAGAGGATATACTTTTCTCTTAACTACCACTTGCTGAGGAGAAAAAGAGGGGATACAGATTTTATTCTCTATTGGCACTTGCAACTAAAAAGTGGCAGGAGGAGAAAGAAGTTGAAAAGAAGAGAGGAAGGAGGAAAAGTGGAAAAAAGAAAAAAGAAGAGAAAGAGGAAGAAGAGGAGGATGAGGAAGAGATGGAAGAGGAGGAAGAAGAAGACAATGATTACGATGATGACCTAAGGAAATGAGTTGGAGAGGCATTTGCCACAATGAGAATATGCGTCATTGCCCTTTCCTAAATATGTATATTACTAGTTCAACTGAAAGCATGAGCTAAGCTTCAAACTGAAAGGGATATATACAACATTTGTTGGTGAGGAGCAAGACAAGATGAGTAGAGAAACAGCTTAGAAAAAAAAAACTTTGGAGTTGCGGTTCAATGAAACATGCCGAGATAATATATGAGGTATTATGTCTGAAACATAAAAAAGTGAAAGTCTGCACTTCCAGTTGAGAGTTTCCCTATCCTTATATCTTCCCTACTCTTACAGCTTATTAACTTGTGATTTTAAATATGTGATTCTGCTTCCTCTGGACATAATATGCTTTGGTGCAAGAATTTTATTCAGGTTGCAATGATTTATAAAAATATATATTTGCTTTTCATTTTAAGTAATTATTCTTTGTTATTGTTAATTAGTTCATTAGTGACATTTATTAATGGGAGATACACCAATGGGGGCTCATGAACTGTAGTATTAGTAGGAATAATCACCCACAAGGTATACTTGTAGTATCTTGTGATTATTAAGAGTAGGAGCTATTTTCCCTCTATCTGTGAAAAAAACACAGGTTAATAACTAACAAGACATGCAGAGAAAGAAGGGGGAAGGGCAGATGGATATAACACAACCCAGTATATTGTGAAATAACTTGCATCAAACAAGTATTGTGCTTACATGAATAACTTTTAACTGCAAAATGAAATTTGATTCCATTAATGATACCTTATTTATCCATTTCTCAATCAATGCACACTCTTTCCAATATTTTACTACTACAAAAAGTACTGTTATAAATATTCCCATGAATATTTCATCTTTTTTGCTAGGTTTGCCTTTCTTAGGATAGTTGAGAGCAAGAATATAGACAGTTTTGTGACTTTTCTTGAATGATTTCAAATTAAAATTCAGAATGTTTTTGACATAGGTCAACCAATAGGGAACTAATGTGCCTTCCTATATGCCTAAATCTTTTCCAACCTAGACTGTTTCCATGATTTTTCAATTAAAACAATTTGAAGAATGTGAAATGAAGCCTGACAATTGTTTTTTATTTGAATTCTTACTATTATGCGTTTAGAACATTGTCCTGGTGTCATTTTTATTTGTAATTATTTTGAAAATAAATAATCTAATAATCTAAATAATCTAAACCCTCTCAGGACATGTATTGTGACATTGACTTTTGCTGTTATATATTTGTGTCACTTTTATATATAAATATATGCATTTAAGTAAAGGATAACAAACTTTTATCAGTAATTGACACAACTATTTTCCCACTTCTCATCTTGCCATTTTTATTAGTTAATTGTCCATTTCCATATGCTTGCTTTCAGTTCCATGGCACATCATGCCTCCCTCAGGATAAGATGGTTACCTGAAATCTCATCACTATGCTGATTAACTCAACTTTTGGCCCCCTCAGCTCTATCAGTTGCCCTTCTCTTCTGATTGGTAGGCTGTCAGGTGAAGCTCTACTTTCCAGATAATTCTCCTTTTCCACCAGCAGCTCTACTTAGTTTTCATCCCACTGAGCTATTTCCAGGTGTCCCTGCCTTCTACCTCCATCTTCACCTTTTATCTCCCTCTTGTGTATTGCCTTCCCCATTAGATTATAAGCACCTTGAGGGTCAAAGTTTTTTCTTTCTGTTTATTTGCATCTCCATAATTTATCCCAGTTTCTGGAGTGCTGTTAACACTTAATAAATGTTTATTAATCCTCTGTAATTGTGATGAATTTTTTATTCTTTAAAATTGCTTTTCTCTACAATAGTGTTTTACACTTTTTATAAATTACAATATAATTCATATATTTATATGATATTTATACAAATAATTTATACAAGTTGTTACCCTGCTGGTACTTATTTTACTCTAGATCAGACAACACAAATCTTTCCAAGTTTCTTTGAAGTTGTAACATTCAGTATTTCTAACAGCACAATAATAATATTCTATTAATTTGTCCATGTAGCTTTCAACTAATGAATACTCTCCTTTTATCCTGCAAAAAAAAATCCTATAGATATTTCTGTACTTATAGTACCTTTTTTCCTTTTTAGGAGATTTTTGGGAGTATAGCCTAGTAGAGGTATTACTGAGCTAAAGGTAAGCATAGTCACAAATTACTTTGCAAAATGGCTGGGCTGGTTATCACCTTTTCACAATCCTTATAGCAACTTCCATTTTCCTTTTTTTAAAAAAAGTATCTATGTTCATCTAATGAGTTTTGAGTTATGGGATAAGACTATATGTTTTTTGACTCAGTATTCTTTAGTTCCCTGACTTGCCTAGCTTCCTTTACTTTCTCCTTTCATGTTACTTGATTGGCTCCTCCTAGAACCTCCATTTACAGGAAGCATTACCGACTAGTTATGTCACATTCTTCTCTAGGCTGCACTCAGGATTCACTCTACCATTTTGTTGTTGTTGCTATTGTGATTGTTGTTCAGTAGTCATTTCTGTTGTCTCTGACTCTTGGTGACCCCATTTGAGGTATTCTTTGCAAAGAGACTGGAATGGTTTTTTATGTCTTTCTCCTACTTATTTTACAGATAAGGAAAATGAGGCAAATGGGGTTAAGTGTCTTGCCCAGGATTAAGTAGCTATTAAGTGTCTGAGGCCTAATTGAAATTCATTTTTTCTGGTGGCAGACCTGGCACTCTATGCCTTGTACCACATTGCTGCTCCACTACCTGTAACACTAAGTAAAAGCAACTTCCAAGGTTCAGAATGTCAGAATAGTAATTCTCTATTTTATTAAGTGACAACTGAAGGCTAAAATATTCACAGAACAGAATATCAAAATATAGTGTAACTCATTTAGCAAGTAAGTTCTCAATTCGATCCAGGTACTACTCCACCCCTGTACAGTGTATTCATTTAGTCAGTCAAAGCCTCTCTTCTCAAATGGAGATTAGTTTCCAATCACAGACAAAGTACATTCATTTGTCAGTCACAAAGAATAAGAAAACGTCAAAAGTTTCCCACCTCTGGGTGACAACTAAATGACAATACCATCTGTTAACACTAAGCACTTTCTCAAAAAGGGGCAGTGGAGAGCACAAAAGGCCATCCACCCTTAAGCTACAACAAGGCTGAGATATCATCACATTACTTAATATCCAAGGAGAGGTCCTTTCCTTGTCTTGGTGAAGTAAGTTCTCAAGCAGCCTCTCTTCCTGGGGAGACAAAGCCTAACAAAGTCACAATAAACATTGCTAGTATCCTCATCAATCCCCTCTTTGTCTGCAAAACAGTCCCAGAACCCCTGAAAACATCAGCAAGATCCTTTGCCAGGATTTCTGCAGACATACAACAAAGAAAGCCTTCTTCGGGACTTCTGAACCAACAGCAAGGTTCCAGGACCTCTACAACAACAGCACTGTCCTTCTCCAGCAGAAAAATCTGGCAAAACAACATCAAAATTGACAGAAAAAATACTGATGTTCCAGCCATGCCTTCTCAGTTCTTGGCAGCTCTGGGTGGCAGTTCTCAAAAGTCCTGTGCAGCTCCAACTGACCCTCAGCAGTCTCTCTCTCTCAGAAACTCTGGCTCCCAGCAATTATCCTCTTTGCCTCCATAATACTGCTCCCAAAAAGTCTTTCTGGCATCTTTCTGCTTGGGCCTTATCTCTGCTCCTGCCTCTCTCTAATTCCAGAGCACCAGCTCCTCCCAATGCAGCCCTCTCTCTTCACATCAACAAGTCCATCCCACAAATGGGATTTACAAGCTCTGAGTTTCAACACTCAACCAGAAAACCAAGCCAATACAGGGGGATCTTTAAATTCCATTACCATTACACTACTCTACCATGCCCAGATACATTTACCTACCTCTTCCCACCTAGTTTTGGCTATCCTTTAGATTTTCCTTGTCTACTCCCTCTAGAAGAAAAGATGCATGGGGGTGAGGCTTGCCTTTCTTTTCACTCATATTTATATTTGCAGTTCTTAGTACAATACCTAGTACAAAGTAAGTACTCAAGAAATGCTTGCTGACTGCCTGCCTAACAAGTATAAAAAGGAGAAACAATAACACTTAGACATTTTTAGGGGATAGCATACCAAGTATGAGGAGTGAGCAAGGAATACAACTTTAGTTTTCTATATCCAAGAAGGTAATTATACAAGGGAAAGGATAAATCTCAGTATTTGCTTGAATGTCATTCTATATTCAAAGGTTATCTATTTATCATAAGTAATAATATTTAAAAGCATTAGGAATGATGATATCCCTAAGGTCTAATTATGTTCTGCTAATCAAAATTAGGTCAGTTGTTAAATGAGACACAGACAATTTACAATTATTCCAAAGTGTTCAAAAATCACCTTTAAAGTTTCAACTGATTATACAAGCCTTAGCACCTTGACAGAGGAATTAAGGATGAAACTTCTTCTAAAACCAGAGCAGGGGGGCAAAAATTTATGAAGGAGATGAAATCCAACAAATATTATGCTTTTCATTTTTTATGGTATCAACTGATACAATAGGCTGAAATATGAAAAATAATCAGTGTTCAAATATGGTTTATTTCAAACAAAATTTCAGTAAATTTCATTTGATTTTGTTTATTAATTGCCTTTTTCACCCTTAGAGCTATTTACTCTAACCTGATCTACCCAATTTTAATTGTTAATTTATTAAACTGAATTGAAAAATAAAAATAACTCATCAAAAGATGTCCCTTTTAGCAAGCAAATTGAATTACATTTAATTAATTTATTGGATTCCATTCAAAATCTGAAAGAAACAAACAAATATTTTAGAATTACTCAAGCTAATCTGGGGAAAAGGGAATGAGGAAATACTGAGAAAAGTATTTTTCTTTAGGCATAAAATCTGGTTTGACTGAATTTAGTAAACTAACAAGAAAAAAAAGATTTAATTAAGCTAACTGATCAACTTTAATTAGTTAATTTGGTTAATTCAATCAAATGGGTTAATTAAATTGAAATAATTCCTGCAGCAATTTTTTAAATCATGTATTAAAATGAACAATTATAACAAAAGCAACAAAGTTTTGACTGAATTCCTTATTTCTCAGCTGTCTAAATGCCTAAAGAGTTTCATTAGCTAAATAAATGAGAAAATAATGAGAGTACCTAGCTGCCTTTTATGAATTCAAATCATCTAGTCCAGGTCAACTATACTCTTTGATACTGAAAAAAATGCCAACTGTGGTTAATTAGATACTTTTAGTTATGATTAAAAGACCACAGAAAATGGGAGAATCATTAAAAGATTGTAGAAATGGGGGCAGAGCCAAGATGGCAGCGTAGAAGCAACAAGGTCTGGCAGCTCCCACACCACCACCCTAAACACTCAGAAAATATGAGCCCAGACAAAGTGTAGGAAAGTCTAGGACTCTCAGATTCACAAAAATATAGAAAACACGTCTCTTGCTGAAGGCAGCTCAGCAGCAGGGGCTCATCGCTGCGGCCGGGGGTGGAGGCCCGGAGTGGTAGCCAGACTAGCCTGAAGCCGATATCTCAGCCAGGCCCAGGTGGGAAGGAGCTGAGCCGAGCTGAGCCGAGCTGCGCAGTAGCCAGTCTGCAGAGGAGAGGAGCTACAGCCTCCAGCACCTCCACATCTGCCAAGGCATGAGGAACTGGGACAGGAGAGGGGCAGCTCACACTGGAGTGGAGACCAGCCCAGCCCAAAACTGCAGCCGTGGCCAGGAGGAGCGAACCTCCCAAGCAGCAGCTTAAGTCTACTTCAGAGATCTATTGCACCTGAGGGAATCTTCACATCTGCAAACCAGGATAAGAAGGTCAGTCAAAGTGAAAGTGAAACTTTGAAATTTAATGTGGGGGAGAAAAGCAGTTTGGCCAATCTACCCCTGGGGCAAGGAAGCAGTGGGGGAGAGGAACTACTGGAACCAGCTGCAGAGGCCCCCACCAGGCTTCTTCAGAGCCCCTGGCCTGCCGACTCCACAGGGTGGATGAATTGATTGATCAGGGCCAAGTGCACTTGCGTTGAGCGGCCTGGATCCAGATTGTGGCCTTGGGTGGTGGTCCTGGGGGGGCGCTTTCAGCAAGCCAAAGCTGGGGGGACTTGCAACACTCCCCCTTATACCTCTGGCAGCTGGGAAAACCCCAGTAATTTGGAACAGAGCTTTCCTCACTGGAAGCAGAGTTTCACAGAGCTAAAAAACAAAACAAAACAAAACAACCAATTAACTGACTGGCCAACATGAGGAAAAGGAAGCAAAATAGGAACTGCAATAAAACTCTAGAATCTTTTTTTTGTGGACAAAAAGGATCAAAGTATGGAACGGGAGGAAGACAATCCAGTCCCAACTCCCACACCAAATGCTTCCAAGACACTTGAAGAATGCCTAGAAGCTATACATCAACTGATAAAGGACTTTGAAAACAAAATATGAGAAGTGGAAGAAAAATTGGGAAGAGAAAGGAGAATGATATGAGAAAACCATGAAAAGAGAGTCAACAAAGTGACTGAAGAAAACAACACTTTAAAAAATAGATTAACTCAAATGGCAAAAGAGGCCCAGAAAGCCAATGAGGAGAAGAATGCAAATTTGAATGATTTACATGCCAATATGGAAAAATGATAATGGTAACTTATGAAACTTTTCTTGGCATGAGGATAGGTGAAGGGAATACAAATGTATATA
>JAQQSW010000985.1:0-16750 GCA_028646575.1 Pseudocheirus occidentalis
TTTCAATTACTCTCATTGAATTTGGCTTAGGGAAGAAATGGCATAAACTCTAAACTGGGTATCATGCCACACAGGAGAATAGGGGAGATAGTGATGAGAGGTGGGATGATGGAGGGAAAGGCAGGGTCTGGAGGAGGGATGCTGGAAGCACACACTTCAGTAAAAGGGCAGGGACAATGTAGAGAACAGAACAAGGGGGGAGGGATAGAAGGAGGGACATATGATCACTGTCACAATATGTCCACTATGAAGATGGCCTGTATAATTACACATCCACAGCCTGTATTGAATTGCTTGTCTTTCCAGTGTGTGTGGGTGACAAGGGAGAAACTGAAATAATGTAGAATTTCAATCTCGGCAATATATGTAACTAGGAATTAAGATATACAGGGGCTGGGGTAGGGGGACTCTCCCTGCACTACCAGAAAGTTAGAGGGGTGTTGGAGGGGGGGGTACCAAAGAGAGCAGATCAGGGGAGGGTCTTTATACTGGGATCGCTGTTTTGGGGTTGGGTTAGGGGAAAGATGGGGAGAAAATTTTAAATTCAAAAATCTCATGAAAATGAATGATGTAAACAAGAAAACAAATTTAAAGATTTATTAAAAAAAATGAATCACCTACCAAGGAAAACTGACTGTAATTCTTTACAGGAAAAAATAGATATTCAATGAGACAGAAGACTTTTAAATATTCTTGATGAAAAGACCTTAGCTGAATAGAAAATTTACCTTCCAAGTACAAGACTCAAGAGAAGCTTAAAAAGGTAAACATGAAAGGTAAATCATATGGAACTTATTAAGGTTAAACTCTTTGCATCTGATATAGCAAGATGTTATTTGTATCTCATAAGACTTTTCTCATTATTAGGAGTTAGAGGGAGTATACAGAGAGATGACACAGGAATAAGCTGAATATGAAGGGATAATATCTAAAAAAATAAAATTATGGAATGAGAGAGGCATGTACTGGGAGAAGGAGAAAGAGAGAGATAGAATGGGGTAAATCATCTCACCCAAAAGAGGAAAGAAAAAGCTTTTACAGTGGAGAGGAAGAGGGGGAGTTAAGGGGAAGTGAATGAACTCTCATAAGAATTAGTTTAAAGAGGAAATAAAATACACACTTAATAGGTATGGAAATCCATCTTACCTTACAGCAAAGTAGGAGGGGAAAGGGAAAAGAGAAGTGGGATTAATAGAAGAGAGAACAATATAGGGAAGGGTGTAGTCAGAAGAAAAAGAATTTTTAGGAGGAAGAAGGTAAAAAGTGAGAGAGAACAGAATCAATGGGGGATTGGATGGAGGGAAATACAGTTAGCAATGGTAATTGTGAAAAGAAAAAAATGGAGCAAGTTTCTCTGATAAAGGCTTCATTTCTCAAACATATAGAGAATTGAGTCAAATTAATAATATTAAGAGCCATTCTCTCATTGATAAATGATTAAAATTGTGATCAATTTTGAAATGAAGCGGTATCAACAGTCTTATGAAAAAACTCATTATTGATTGGAAAATGAAAATTAAGTCAATTCTGAGGTACTGTTTTATATCTGTTAGATTGAATAATTGGACAGAAAATGTAAATGATCAATGTTTGAGGTGATGTGAGAAAAATGAGATTTTAATGAACTGTTGGTGAAGTGTTGAACTGGTTCAACATTCTTTTTTTTAATAATTTAAATTTATTTATTTATTTCTTGTTTACATCACTCATTTCCACAAGATTTTGAGTTAAAATTTTGTCCCCATCTTATCCCTACCCACCACCCAAAAACAGCGATTCCACTGTATAGCCCCTCACCCATTGCCCCTCTGACTTTCTGATAGGACAGGATGGGTCTCTCTACCCCAATGACTGTATATTTTTATTCCCAGTTGCATGTAGTTAATAATCATCATCATATTATATATGTATATATATATACATATATATATATATTTAACATTTGATAATAGATCTTTAAATGATAGATTCTTTCCCTTCCTCCCTTGTCACCCACCCCTACTGGAAGGACAAGCAATTCAATACAGGCTATACGTGTGTGGTTACAAGGAATATCTCCATAGTCAACATATAGAAAGACTGATTACATGTCCCTCCTTTCTATACTGCCCCACCCTTGTTCTACTCTCTATCCTGTCCCTGTCCCTTTACTGAAGTGTGTACTTCCAGAAACCCTCCCCCACTGCTTTTCCCTCCATCATGCGACCTCTCATCCCCATCCCCCCCTACTCTCCTGTGTGGCAAGACACCCAGTTTAGAGTTTATGTCATTCCTTCCCTAAGCCAGATTCAATGAGAGTAAAGTTGACTCTTTCCCTTTTACCTTCCTATTCTTCCTCTTAATTGTAACAATTATCCTTAATCTCTTCTATATGAGATGATTAACCCCATTCTGTCTTTCCCTGTCTCCTCTCATTCTAATCCTCTCCCACCTCAGAATTTCACCTTTTAAAGTATCATCCCTTCCTATTCCATTGATCCTGTGCCCTCTATGAACTCAAATACACACATACTCATATATATATATATATTCATATGCATATATACCCTCCTATATAGACAAACGTGTAGGTATATGTATATATACATTTGTATTCCCTTCACCTATCCTTATACTGAGAAACGTTTCATAAGTTACTATTATCATTTTTCCATATTGGCGTGTAAATAGTTCAACTTTGGTAACTTCCTTTTGATTTCTTACCCATGTTTACCTTCTGATGCTTTTTGTGTTTGAATGCCAAATTTTCTGCTGAGTTCTGGTTTTTTCAGAAAGAATGCTTGAAAGTCTTCCACCTCACTAAATGACCATATTTTCCCCTGGAATATTATACTCACTTTTGTTGCATAGGGGATTCTTGGTTTTAATACTAGGTCCCTTGATCTCCAGAATATCATATTCCAGGCCCTTTGATCCCTCAATGTAGAAGCTGCTAGATCCTGGGTTATACTAATTGTGTTTCCACAGTATTCAAATTGCTTCCTCTTGACAGCCTGTAATATTTTCTCCTTGATCTGGGGACTCCAGAGCCTGGCTATAACATTTCTGGGAGTTTTCTTCTGGGGATCTTTTTCAACAGGTGATCAGCAAATTCTTTCAAGTTCTATTTTGCTCCCTGGTTCTAAAATATTTGGGCAATTTTCCTTGAGAATTTATTGAAGGATGCTGTCTAAGTTCTTTTTTTGACCTCAGCTTTCAGATAGTCCAATAATTTTTAAATTGTCTCTCCTGGATCTATCTTCCAGGTCAGTGGTTTTTTCATGGAGATATTTCATATTGCATTCTATTTTTTCCAATTGTTTGGATCTGTTTAATACTATCTTGATTTCTCATAAAGTCATTTGCTTCCATTTGCTCCACTCTAATTCTGAAGGAATTATTCTCTTCAGAAAGCTTTTGAGATTCTTTTTCCATCTGGCAAATTTGACTTTTTAAAGCATTCTTCTCCTTGGTTTTTTGGGCCTCTTTTGCTATTTGAGTTAATCTATTTTTTAAGATGTTATTTTCTTCAGACAGGTTGTTGACTCTCTTTTCAAGATTTTCTTGTGTCATTCTCATTTCTCTTCCCAATTTTTCCTCCACTTCTCTTGTTAGGTTTTCAAAATCCTTCTTAAGCTCATCTATGGCTTGTAGGCAATCTCCATGTTTCTTGGAAGCTCTTGGTGTTGGAGGTTTGACTGTGTTGTGTTCCTTCCATTTGATGTTTTGATTGTTTTAGTCACCAAAAAAGGATTCTAGGGTTCAGTTGCTGTTCTTACTTTGCTGCCTTTGACTGCTCGTGCTACCAGGCAATTACTTGACTTTTTAGCTCTGTGGAACTCTGCTTCCAGGGGTGACAGCTCTGTCCCAAGTTGCTGAGGTTTTTGCAGCTGCTGGAGCTATTGGGAGGGCACTGTTTTTGTTTTGTTTTGTTTTGTTTTGTTTTTTGCTGCCCCCTCCGGCTTTTGCTCACTGAAAACGCACCCCAGGACCACCACCCAAGACCATGATCTGGATCCAGGCTGCTCAGCACAAGAGCACTTAGCCTCTGAACAATTGCTTGGTTCCTCTGCAGTCTGCTAGTTGGGAGCTCTGAAGCAGCCATGTGGAAGCAGCTGCATGGCCCCTGCCTCTGCAGCTTCCTTGCCCTGAAAGCATTTTGGCCAGACTGCTTTTCTCCCCTAAATTTAGCTGCATTCCACTGGCCTTTCACTTAGTCCTTGTTTCTTATGGCTTGATAATTCTGGAAACTGCCGCAGCTGCTGCTGATCCACTCTCCTGAAGGCTCCAGCTGCTGCTCATCCTGGCCACCCCCAGGCCAAGCCTCGATTTCAGGCTGAACTAGTTTCCACTTCTAGCCTCCTTTGATGAGCCCTTCATGCCAAGCTGCTTTCAGCAGGAGATGTGTTTTTCTGTATTTTTGTATGAGTTTTGGAGACCTAAAATTTGTTTAAAGTCATATTTTATGGGTATTTGAGGTGACTATATGCGAGCTGTGAAATCTTGCTGCTTCTATGCTACCATCTTGGTTCTACCCCTGATTCAACATTCTGTAGAGCAATTTGGAACTATGCCCAAAATACTATGAAACCATGTATACCCTTTGATCTACCAATACCACTGCTAGGTCTGAAGTCTAAAAAGAGATTTTTTAAAAAGGAAGTGGACATATATGTACAAAAATATTTATAGTGGCTTTTTTTCTGGTGGTAAAGTATTAGAAGCTGAGTAGAAGTCCATCAATTGGAGAATGACTGATGAAGTTATGATATGTGATTATCATGGAATGCTGTTGTACTGTTAGAAATAATGAGCAAAATGTTCTCTAACAAACATAAAAAGACCTTCATGAGCTGATGCAGTGTACTGTGTGCACAGTAGCAACAAAACCATAAGGCTATCAGCCATGAATGACTTTTTTTCAGCAATAAAACAATACAAGACAACTCTCAAGGATTTATCATGAAAAATGTTATCTATCACCAGAGAAAGAACTGATGGCATCTGACTACAGATTGAAGCATGTTTTATTTTTTACTTTCTTATTATTTCTTGAGAGTTTTGTTTTTTCAGTCTGTTTTCTTTGACAACATTACTATTATGGATATGTTTTGTAAGATTAATCCTGTGAGGGTTAAGAAATAAATACAGGTTGCAGGTGGTTGGGATGAGGCACAGGGAGAGTCGAGGCCCTGGAAAAACCTGGGTCACATAGAGATCAGGCTGCAATCTCTATGGACTCTCTGGGTCTCTCAAAGGCCGTGGGGAGCAGCAGTGCTTGGAGGTCTCCTGCATGTAGAAACCGAGTTTTCCAGATGACGTTTCCTTACCTTGAAGCCATGTGAAGCCCTTGAAAATGCAACTTCCCACCCCCACATTTGGCTATATCCTGCTCCTTACAGCTGGACCTTGTTTTTTTGTCACCTGTAGTAGGTGCGGCTGATGGTTACATAAGACTCAGGTTTTGGGGCAGTCTGGGCTTGGATGCTTGGTCTTGAAATCTTGCTGTACCTCTTCATGAGAGAGGATTCTATAAAGTTTGCTGTTTGCACCTTTGAGCCACTGACTCTTCTGTGCTGGAAAATGCATTAGCGCCTCCTTGATTAAGGTAGGTAGCCAGCTGCATCTGCTATCAGGGAAAGTGACCCTGACACAAACCTACACTAAATTTGTTGCCTTCTCAAGAAGGGGGCAGAAGGAGGGAAGGAGATAATTTGGAACTCAGAGGTTTTTTTTTAAACAAACATTAAAAATTATTTTTGCATGTAATTTTGGAAAACTAAAACAGTAAATAAAATAGTTTAGAAAAGAAAGAAATGAGGTCTTTTTCAGAAAAAACCTGCTGAAAATTTTTTCTCCCCATTTCCTGTTTTCCTTCTAATTTTGGCAGCATTGGTTCTGTTTCTGCAAAACCTTTTTAAATTCATGTAATCAAAATTATCAATTTTACTTTTGATGATCCTCTCTATCTCTGGCTTGATCGTGAACACTTTTCATCCATAAATCTGGCAGGTAAAGTTTTTCCTGACCCTGTAATTAGTTATGATATAACACTTTATTTCTAAATCATTTACCTATATTAACCTTCTTTTCATCAGTTGTTTTTCAAATGAAGAAATCCATACTATCCACAGCATATGAGGGGAAAATACTGTACATTAGAGAACTGCAAAACTCCACTGAATCTGAACTAGATTTAAATGTGATTGGAAAACATTTTTTTAAAACATAAACAACCTTGATAACGATAATGTTATTTTCTATGTTAATATGCTACCAGCAAGTGCCATTTTTATTTGATTTTTGGTAGTATTTCTCTAAATCAATAATAAGTAGAGAAGTAAAAATTTAAATAATTTTCAAATTCTATCTCATATATAAATAGTGGTAAAGATGAGAAAAAGAAGCACATGATATTGTCCACCATGGAGATGTCCTCTGTAATTACACAGGTACAGCCTGTATTGAATTGCTGCTCCTCCCAGTGGGAGTGGGTGACAGGGGAGGAATTACAAGAATCTAGTATTTAAAGCTATACAATTAAATGCAACTGGGAAATAATACATACAGGGATGGGGGTAGGGAGGAGCTCCCTTCCCTGCTAGAAAGCTAGAGAGGTGTTGGAGGAGGGCATAAAAGGGAACAGATTGTGGGAGGGGTCTTACAGTGGGATCAATGTTCTGGGCTAGGCGATAGGGACAAAAAGGGGAGAAAATTTGTAACTCAAAACCTTGTGGAAATGAATGATATAACCAAGAAAATAAATTAAAATTTTAAAAAAAATTTTAAAAAATTTAAAAAATTAAAAAAAAGAAGCACATGATAAATGTAGCAGATTCATGGGAAACAATTATATTAGTGCTCTTCTGCTGTTGATGTGTGTTGACCAGCAATTCTGGAATGTGTTTCATAAATCAGGCCCTAAAGTTATTAATCTGTTCATTCAATTTGATTTTGATATACCAATACTAGCCATAGTGAATATAGGACCAGGCCTGCGGTAAGGGAAACTCATTTCTTGAGTTGAAATCTGGCCTCAGACACTTAACATCTATGTGATCCTGAGCAAGTCACTTTATCCTGCTTGCCTCAGTTTCCTCATGACTGAAAAAGGAAACGACAAGCAACTCCAATATCTTTTGGAAGAAAACCCTATATGGAGTCATGAATAGTCAGACACAAGTGAAAAACAACTGAACATTACAAACACTTATTGCATTTATTTTCATAATGGTCGAAATGTTTAAATTAAAATTGTTGGAGAGGAGGCATTCTCCTATTTGAGAATAGCTAAAGAAAGTACCATGGGAATGTAATCAGTCATTGATAAGATCCATCCAAATAAGATATGATGCAATAGAAAGCTTCAAAGCAATAACGCACACTCCTCTAACCTAATATAGAAGAAAATTATAAGAACCAAAGTAATAATTTATTTGGTGTTGGTACTGATTTTTAATAGATGTCCAAATTCTTTAGATGTGTGTGGGACAGATTATATCTTAATGCAAAAACAAACAAACAAACAAATAAATGAATGAATGAATGGATAGATAAATAAATTATATATAGTAAATCTCTAACTTATTATTCACATTAAAATCTTTTGTTTGCTACAGATAATGATCTATTAATAGAAAATTTTAGCATAAAAATGATTGAGTGAGTGGAAATTCAAGATAAATAAAAAGAAAAGTATATATAAAAGTATAAATAAAAAGAGAGTATATAGCACTCCTCTCCGAATTTAACTCACCAGATACTGATATGACTAACATATGTAAAATATTTTTCAAACCTTAAAGAATACCCATATTTTCTCTCCTTTACCTACCTCCCATAGAACTCCAGTGGCCTCCCTCAGATCAAAAGCTGCCCTAAGGTAATAATGTGTTATTTTTATTTGTATTTTATAGAGACTCTGCCTTAAAAGAAATACTTTATTTTATTTAATGAATTAAATTGCAAGGTTTTAAAGAAAACCCTAAAGTCCCTAAGTTAAAAAAAAAACTTCCCCCCCAAAGTCAAGAAGTAGAAGAAAAATTATTATGTTTGTTAATAACATAACCTAAGAAATTGGTCCTACAAATAACAAATGCATCAATATTTCTAGTAGCTTTGTAAGCAGCAACTATGGAAAAAATAGAAGCACAATCCAGGAAAAAAAACCCATCATTTCACTTGTGAATGAAGTATTTAGTTTTAAACTGAACAATCAACATCTGTGAGGGAAAATATATTACTTAATTTGGTGAGGTAATAATGTGAAAAATGGCTACCTATATTTGCTTTTAAATATTTTATAGAAAAAAAAACTTAGCGGCAATCAAATTAGAATTTTGCTACCTTCAACTTCCATAGATTTATAAGACTCTATTATCTATCCAATCATTTTACAAGCACACACATGAAATTAATCAATCTACATCACATTCAATTTTTCTTTTATTTAGATATTATAAAAGCATTGATTGTCAGGCTTCTTAAATGGTCCATAGTACCATGAAGATGAATGAGACAGTTTTAAAAAGCTTCAGTTAGCTAGTGCTTAAATTCAACTTTTCAAAACTAAATATGATGAGCTAAACCCCATCAACTATATTATCTAGGGTTACCCCTAAAGAAGAGGCTCTAATATGATGCCTCTGAGGTAAGATAAACATTTCTCAGAACAAAGACTCAGTTTATTTGTAGAACTGTCTAACAGAAATAATGAGATGATGCTGAGTGATAAATAACTCCAAATAAACAAGCAATGGTTTAAGTGTTTAGCATTGAAGAGCTAGTTTAAATCCGTTTTGAAATAGTCTATATAGTATTAATTGGTTTTGGATTTTAGCTTTATTTATAATTTATCCCTTCTATGTCAGTTGGCATAACTAATAAATTTGCTTTTCATCATCCTCATCTAATCCCATTTTTGAAGGGCATTAGTATTAATCAGTGCCTATAAAGAAACATAAAGCAAACTATAACCCTATTTTCATACAATGTTCAATTATGAACTAGAGTACTAGACCTGAGAAACCATAAACTTTAGAACTCAGTGATCTTAGAAACCTTAATTATGGCATGCATCAATGCTACAGCCAGTGCAGTCTAGGCCTAGCTACCAGTTGAGGAAAATAAAGAGAGAGTGAGAAAAGCTTACAGCAGATTAAAGGAAAGAGACAGAGAGACAGGGATGTATTTCATAGTTTGTTTGTTGCAGAGCTATTCCATACAGAGCCAAGGATACAAGAAAATCATAGAGCTTATATTCCTTATTTCAAGGGTGATTATATGACTTGGGTCTTGCCTTTCCCCCAACCTCAGCCCAAGGTTTATCAGTAATCAAGATCTTTATCCTAAAACCACCTCTGGGGGCACAATAGATCCTGAGTCCTAAGCAGGACTTGCAGATTAACTTTCAGTACATTCTTTAGATATTCAAAAAACCAATGAGAGCATCCACCCAACAAGATTATACTAACCTTGCATATCTGCCTAATGACCTTGTAGAACTGGGGAGCTAGTGTGCCAGGACCCCAGAAAGTCTTGGCCCCCGACACATCAAGTCCCTAATTTTACAGACAAATAAACTGAAGCCTAGAAAATTGCAAAGCCTTGCTCAAGGTCACAAAGGGTTCATCAAATATAGGTTCTTTGCATCTAAATCTAGTTCATTTCCTACCGTATCATCCTTTCCCATAACTCAAATCTCCTTGAAGTTTTCTCATCCAACACTGTGCTCACAAAATGAAGTATATAAAACTATAAAAAAGGATAATTCTCATATTCTCATAGCTTCTTGTTCCCTTTATTTCTCTTGCCCCATAACCAATGAGATGCTATCTTGTTAAATGTTCTTCTCTAACCTCTATTGATCTGTTCCATTTTCTGTTTCCATTTTTCCTACTTAGCAACTTATCCATTCTTACCTGTAGTTTAATAATTGCCTGAATAACAATCTACCCACTTGTGCAATCAAAATGTAACACATTTTTCAAACTGCCATCCTAAGGTAAAGGTTTTCCCAATCACTCTTCTATTCAAAAATGTTCACTGGTGTCCAATTATTGCTCCTACCCCCTACTGACAAAATAGAAATTTCACACCCTAAAATCTGAAGCCCTCTATACTGTAGATCCAATCTATCTATTCAGACTTACTTCAGATTATTTATTCTACTCCAATGGTCCTATCCTTTTTAAAATTTTATTTATTTATATTCAGCTTTCATCATTCATTTCCATAAGATTTTTGAGTTTCAAATTGTCCCCCCATCTTTCCTCTACCCAACATCCCAATATGGCAAGAATACTGACTACTCCTTTTCCCTGTCCACCCTCTCTTATATTCACCCTCATCCCCCTCCTTGACCTGCTCCCCTTTATGTTCTTGAAGGGCAAGATAGATTTCTATACTCCATTGTCTGTAGATCTTATTTCCCAGTTACATGTAAAAACAATTGTCTTTAAATATTTGTTTTAAAACTTTGAGTTCCAGATTCTCTCTCTTCTTCCATCCTCAACCACCTCCTTTGACTGGTAAGACAAAGAATTCAATATAGGTTATATATATGTAGCTATGCAAAACATTTCCATAGTTATCATATTGTGAAAGACTAACTATATTTCCCTCTGCCCTATCCTGCCCCCTATTTATTATATTTTTCTCCTTTGACCCTTCCACTGTTGACAAGTGTTTGCTTCTGACCACCTTCTCCCCTTCTTCTATCACCCCTCCACCTCTTATCCCTTTCCCCCTACTTTCCTGTAGGGTAAGATACCCCAATTTAATGTGGATGTTTTTCCCTCCTTAATCCAAGTTCAAAGGGAGTAAGGTTGGCCCATTCCCTTTCACCTTCCTGTTCTTCCCCTCCACTGTAATAGTTTTCTGTTGCATCTTTGATGTGAGAAAATGTACCCTATTCCATCTCTCCTTTTCTCCTTTTCCCAACATATTCCTCTCTCACCTCTTAATTTTATTCTTAAGATATCATCCCTTAACCATCCCACTCACCCTGTTCCCTCTGCCTATGTATACAAACACACACACACATTCATATTCCTTTCAACTATCCTAATACTTAGAAAAGTCTTGTGAGTTACAAATACTGTCTTTCCATAAAGGAATGTAAATAGTTCAACTTTAATAATTTCTTTTTGATTTCTCTTTACTGTTTACCATTTCATACTTCTCTTGATTCTAGTATTTGAAACTCAGATTTTCTGTTCAGCTCTGATATTTTCTTCAAGAATGCTTGAAAGTTGTTTATTTCTTTGAATATTCATATTTTCCCCTGATGTATTATACTCAGTTTTGCTGGGTAGGTGATTCTTGGTTTTAATCCTAGCTCCTTTCACCTCTGTAATATCATATTCTAAGGCCTGTCATCCCTTAACATAGAAGCTGCTAGATCTTGTGTTTTTCTGTTTCTGTTTCCACAATGCTCAAATTGCTTCTGCCTGCCTGACTGTAATATTTTCTCCTTGACCTGGGAACTCTGAGATTTGGCTATAACATGCCTAGGAGTTTCCTTTTCGGCATCTTTTTCAAGGGGCAATACGTGGATTCTTTCCATTTCTATGTTATCCTCTGGTTCTAGAATATCAGGTCAGTTTCCTTGATAATTTCTTAAAAGAGTATATCTAGGCTCTTTTTTTGATGACTATCGGGTAGACCAGTGACTTTAAGTTATTCCTACTGGATCTGTTTTCCAGGTTAGTGCTTTTTCCAATGAGGTATTTCACATTACCTTTATTTTTTTTCATTCTTTTGGATCTGTTGTATAATACCTTGATTTCTCATAAAGTCATTAGCTTCTATTTGCTCAAATCTAACTTTGAAAGAATTATTTTCTTCAGTGAGCTTTTGAAATTCCTTTTCCATCTGGCCAAATCTGCATTTTAAGGCATTCTTCTTCTCATTGACTTTTTGGATGTCCTTTGCCATTTGAGTTAGTCTTTTTTTAAGTTTCTTTTTTCTTCAATATTTTTGAGTCTCCTTTAGCAAGCTGTTTACTCGTTTTTCATGATTTTCTTGCATCACTCTCAAGTCTCTTCCCAGTTTTTCCTCTACTTCTCCTTCTTGATTTTCAAAATCTTTCTTGCATTCCTCAATGACCTGTGACCAGTTCACATATTTCTTGAAGGCATTTGATGTGGGACTTTTGACTTTGTTCTCCTCTTGTGGTTCTATGTTTTGATCTTCTTTGTCATCAAAAAATCATTCTATAGTCTGATCTCCCTTCTTCTGTTTGCTCATCTTGCCAGCCAATTACTTGACTTTTGAGCTCTTTGCCATGGTAGAACTCTGCTTCCGTAATGTAGAATGCTGTGCCTCAAACTTCTGGAGTTTTGCACAGCTGTTGTCAGAGTTCCTCCTAGACAACTGCCTCAGAACTGTGAGGAGGACTGCCACTCCACAGCCTCAAAAAGCTCTGTCATGCTGGCACTCCTCACCCCAGGACAGCTACCTAAGACTCCTACCCTGATGCAAGCAGGGCAAGGCAAGAGAATTCTACTTCTGCACCATCGAAGAGGTTCTTCCACTTGCCCTCTGATCAGTCATTTGGTCCCCCCACTATCTGTGGCCATGGAACTCAGGAAGTAGCCACCATCACAGCAGCTGCAGCCACCATCACCTTTGCTGCCCTGGGATCTGGCAGGGGCCAGACCATGGTCTTCTCTCACCCAGGTTAAAGAGAGTTTTCCCACTGACATTTTACTTTCTCTTTGGTGTTCATGGGTTGAGAAATCTGGAAACCATCACTGCTACCAGTAATTCAGTTTCCTGGGGCCTACTCTGGCTGATCTGTGCCATGGGTCTATACCAGCATGGCTTTCATGGGACTATACTCCCTTCCTTCCTTACTTCCCAGCCCAGTACAACGGTCCCTTCCTTTCAGCTTTCCAGGCTTTCTTCAGCAGAATATTTGTTTCACCCTTTTGTTTTGTGGGTTCTTTATCACTAAAATTTGTTTAGAATAATTTTTATAGATATTTTAGATGATTAAGATGCAAGCTGAAGAAAGTTCCTGCTTTTACTAAACCATCTTCATTAATTATTCTTTCTTTCCCAAAATTCATTATCTTGTTTACATCATTCATTTCCATGAGATTTTGAGTTGCAAATTTTGTCCCCATCTTTCCCCTACCCACCATCTCAAAATAGCCATCCTACTGTATAACAGCTCTCTCCTATGTCATTCCCCATCATCCCTCTGACTTTCTGGTAGGGTAGGTTGTATCTCCCTGCCCCAGTGCCGGGATATCTTAATTCCCAGTTGCATGTAGCCAATAATAATAATAAAATAATGATAATAATAATAATAATTTTATATATGTATATATATATATATACACATATATATATACATATACGCATATAAATACAAAAACACATATATATTTTCAACATTTGATTATAGGACTTTAAATTCTAAATTCTGTCCCTTCCTTCCTTGTCACCCACCCACACTGGAAGGACAATTAATTCAATACAGGCTGTGCATGAGTAATTACACAGAACATCTCCAGAGTGGACATATTGGGAGAGACAGATTATATGTCCCTCCTTCCTATCTCACCCCTTGTTCTATTCTCTACCATATCCCTGTCCCTTTACAGAAGTGTGTGCTTCCAGCAACCCTCCCCCCCACACTCTCCTCCCCTCCATCATCCCACCTCTCATCCCCATCTGCCCTACTCTCCTGTGTGGCAAGATACCCAGATTAGAGTTCATGTCATTGCTTCCATAAGCCGAATGCAATGAGAGTAGGATTGACCTTTTCCCTTTTGCCTTCCTGTTCCTCCCCACCACTGTAACAATGATCCCTTGTCTCTTCTGTATGCAATGATTAACCCCATTCTGTCTTCTCTGATTCTAATCCTCTCCTACCTCAGAATTTCACCTTTTAAAGTATCATCCCTTCCTATGCAATTGATCCTTTGCCCTCTATGTACCCACATACACACATACTCAGATATATGTTCATATGGAAATATAAACTCTCCTATATAGACATATGTGCATGTATATGTATATATACATTTGTATTCCCTGCACCTATCTTCAAACTGAGATGTTTCCTAAGTTACAATTATCATTTTTCCATGTTGGCATGTAAAGAGTTCAACTTAGATAAGATCCTTACAAATTCTTTTCATGTTTACCTTCTCATACTTCTTTTATTTGAGTGTCAAATTTTCTTTTCAGTTCTGGTTTTTTCAGCAAGAATGTGTGAAAGTCTCAACCCCACTGAATGACCATATTTTCCCCTGGAACATTATACTCAATTTTGCTGAGTAGATGATTCTTGGTTTTAATCCTAGCTCCCTTGATCTCTGGAATATCATATCCTAGGCCCACCAATCCCTTAATGTAGAAGCTGCTAGATACTGGGTTATCCTAATTATTTCTCAACAGTATTCAAATTGTTTCTTCTTGGCAGCTTGTAATATTTTCTTCTTGATCTGGGGACTGTAGAACCAGGCTATAGCATTCCTAGGATTTTTCTTTTTGGGATCTTTTTCAAGAAGTGATCAGCGAATTCTTTAAAGTTCTATTTTGCCCCCTGGTTCTAAAATATCAGTGCAGTTTTTCTTGAGAATTTATTGGAGGATACTTTCTAAGTTCTTATTTTTTAGTCATGGCTTTCAAGTAGTGCGAAATTTTTAAACCATCTTCCCTGGATCTTTTTTCCAGGTCAGTGTTTTGTTCAAGGAGATATTTCACATTGCCTTCTATTTTATTTTCATTTGTTTGGATCTGTTTAATAGTATCCTGATTTCCATAAAGTCATTTGTTTCCATTTACTCCACTCTAATTCTGAAGGAATTGTTTTCTTCAGAAAGCTTTTGAGATTCTTTTTCCATCAGGCAAATTTGACTTCTTAAGGCAGTCTTCTCCTCATTGGCTTTTTGGGTCTCTTTTGCCATTTGAGTTAATCTATTTTTTAAGGTGTTATTTTCTTCAATCAGGTTGTTGACTCTCTTTTCATTATTTTCTTGCATTGTTCCCATTTCTGTTCCCAATTTTTCCTCTACTTCTCTTATTTGGTTTTCAAAATCCTTCTTAAGTTCATCTGTGGCTTCTAGACAGTCTTCATGTTTCTTGGAATCTTTTGGTGTGGGAGTTCTGACTGTGTTGTCTTCCTCCTGTTCAATGCTTTGTTCCTTTTTGTCCTCAAAAAAGAATTCTAGAGTTCAGTTGCTGTTGTTAATTTGTTTCCTTTTCCTGCTCATGTTGCCAGTGAATTACTTGATTTTTTAGCTCTGTGGAACTTTGGTTCCAGAGAGGAAAGCTCTTTCCCAAATACCTGAGGTTTTCACAGTTTCCAGACCTATTAGGAGGTTGTTGCTTGCCTCCACCAATTTTGGCTCACTGAAATCGCACCCCAGGACCACCACCCAAAACCAAGATCTGGAACCAGGCCATCACCACAAGAGTACTTAGCCTCTGATGGTTTGTTTGGCTTCCACTGCAGTCTGTAAGTCAGGAGCTTCTGAAGAAACCATGTGTAAGTGGATGTTGGACTGCCACTTCAGCTGCTTCCTTGCCATGGAGGTAGTTTGGCCGGATTGCTTTTCTCTTCCAAATTTAGCTGAGTTCCACTCACCATTCACTTAGTCCTTATTTCTTACGTCTTGATAATTCTCAAAACTGCCACAGTAGTGACTGATCCACTCTCCTGAAGGCTCCAGCTGCCACTGCACCTGGCCACCCCAGGGCCAAGCCTGGTTTCAGGCTGGGCTGGTTTTGGCTCCCAGTGTGCTATGATGAGTCCTTCCTGCTGAGGGGCTTACTTTTTTTATTTCTTTTAATATAATTTTTATTCGTGTTCTTGTTTACATCATTCATTTCCATGAGATTTTTGAGTTATAAAATTTCTCCCTGTCTTTCTCCTACCCCAACCGAAAACAGTGATTACACTGTAAAGGCCCTCCCCCAATCTGTCCTCTTTTGTATCCCCCTCCAACATCCCTCTAACTTTCTGGTAGGGCAGAGAGGGTCTCCATATCCCAGCCCCTATATATCTTAATTCCTAGTTACATTTATTGCAGAGCTTTACATTCTAGATTCTTTCAGTTTCTCCCTTGTCACCCACCCCCACTGGAAGGACAATCAATTCAATACAGGCTGTGCATGTGTAATTACACAAGACATCTTCACAGTGGACATATTGTGACAGTTTTATCATATGCCCCTGCTTCCTATCCCACCCCTCTTGTTCTGTTCTCTACCCTGCCCCTGTCCCTTGACTGAAGTATGTGCTTCCAGCAACCTTCCCCAAAACCCTGCCCTCCCCTCCATCAGCTTTCTTCTCACCACCATGCCTACTACTCTCCTGTGTGGCATGATACCTAGTTTAGAGTTTATGTCATTCCTTCCCTAAGCCAAATTCAATGAGAGTAATGAGAGTAAAGTTGTACTAGTTATCCCTTGCCTCTTCTATATGGGATAATTAACCCCATTTTGTCTCTCCCTGTCTCATCTTAATCTAGTCCTCTCCCAACTCAGAAATTCACCTTTTAAAGTATCATCCCTTTGTATTAAATTAATCCTATATCCTCTATGTACACATATACAAACATGCTCAGATATGTGTTCATATGCATATATAGCCTCCTATATAGACGTGTATGTAAGTATACATACATATATAATATATACATATATATATATATATATATATTGTATTCCTTTCACCTATCTCATACTAAGAAAAGTTTCAAAAGTTACTATTATTGTTTTTCCACATTTCCACATTTCCACATTCAACTTT